>CABEEJ010004071.1:19061-51973 GCA_901482245.1 Timema douglasi
AGTGGTCCATAATCTGCTAATGTTTTATGTTCCAAGGGTTAATTTACCAGTGGTTTAAAATTTGATAGTGTTGGATGCTCCAAAGGCTAATCTACCAATGGTTCATAATCTGATAATGTTAAATGTTCCAAAGACTAATCTACCAGTGGTTCATAATCTGATAATGTTAAATGTTCCAAAGGCTAATCTACCAGTGGTTCATAATCTGCTAGTGTTGTATGTTCCAAGGGTTAATTTACCAGTGGTTTAAAATACGATAGTGTTGGATGTTCCAAAGGCTAATCTACCAGTGGTTCATAATCTGCTAATGTTAGATGTTCCAAGGGCTAATCTTCCAGTGGTTTATAATCTGCTAATGTTAGATGTTCCAAGGGCTAATCTACCAGTGGTTCATAATCTGATAATTTTAAATGTTCCAAAGTCTAATCTACCAGTGGTTCATAATCTGCTAATGTTATATGGTCCAAGGGCTGATCTACTAGTGGTCCATAATCTGCTAATGTTGTATGTTCCAAGGGTTAATCTACCAGTGGTTCATAATCTGCTAATGTTAGATGGTCCAAAGGCTGATCTACTAGTGGTCCATACTCTGCTAATGTTGTATGTTCCAAGGGTTAATCTACCATTGGTCCATAATCTGCTAATGTTTTATGTTCCAAGGGTTAATTGACCAGTGTTTTAAAATCTGATAGTGTTGAATGTTCCAAAGGCTAATCTACCAGTGGTTCATATTCTGATAATGTTAAATGTTCCAAAGGCTAACCTACCAGTGGTTCATAATCTGCTAATGTTAGATGTTCCAAGGGCTAGCCTACCAGTGGCTGATAATCTGATAATGTTAGATGTTCAAAGGGCTAATCTACCACCACAACAATGTTTAGTTACTTAGTTGGGCCCAACCCTCAATTATCACTACGTATCCTACAGATAGGGTCACCAACTCGCTATGGTAATAATCTTTGATATCGTTTATCTATTCACATTTTCCAAGTACAGCTAATAAATACCCGATTGAGTACCTCATAGTTGTAAGACAAAATAAAACACCTAAAACTTGTCTTTCAGTTTTTAATTCATTGCGTTTTATCTGTAGTTGTATATTTGTTTCCTAGTCAAATATTTTGTTCATAATTAGCACATGAGTGATAGCTATTCGCTACATGGTATTAGCTAAATATCAAAATGTTGCTGTCCCATCACCAAAGTTTTAGATATTAGAAGATTAAGAAGTGTATTTTAACTGTGCCAGGTTCTATATTGAGCACTAACCAAGGACACGCATATCAAGATCAGTTTGAAGGAGAGCCTTTTTATGTGTCCTAACGTTTGGCCTCTTTTACTCGCACAATGAAACTTATTCCCGCCTTATTCTGTGAATAAAACAGATCATGAAAAAAAACATATTAAAAGAACATTATATATTCCTATGATGTGAGTATTTTGCCTCAGCTGATAGCCCCATTGCCTCTTAATGTATCCAGTATCCTCCCAACCAAACACACACTCTCAGAGTCACAGACAAACCAGCTCAAGTTGAGACTGAATTACATACTCCCCTCGTCTCTCCCATATTACTCCTCCTACCCAGAACAAGTCAAGTTGCGTTACCACACCCGCTCAACGAACTAAGTATGTTTGAAGGTGATAGGCGTTATTAAAGGTCAAGTAATGTTGAGATAACAGGTCAGAGATTTACCCCATACTGTTTAGATTCCATATCATCACTAGACACTAGCATCAGGTCTGAATCCATTCTCTCTTCCTTTGTTAACTTTGTTGACTGTAGTATCTTGGTACACACCATTATCTGAATGGAGGATCTTGGTACACACCATTACAAGATTGGAGCATCTAGGTACACACCATTACATAATTGGAGGACCTTGGTACACACCATTACCTGAATGGAGGATCTAGGTACACACCATTACATAATTGAAGGACCTTGGTACACACCATTACCTGACTGGAGGATCTTGGTACACACCATTACATGATTGGAGGATCTTGGTACACACCATCACATGACTGTAGGATCTTGGTACACACCATTACATAATTGGAGGACCTTGGTAAACATCATTACCTGACTGGAGGATCTTGGTACACACCATTATATAATTGGAGGACCTTGGTACACACCATTACCTGACTGGAGGATCTTGGTACACACCATTAGATGATTGGAGGATCTTGGTACACATCATTACATGACTGTAGAGTCTTGGTACACAACATTACCTGAATGGAGGATCTATGCACAAACCATGACCTGACTGTAGGATTTTGGTACATACCATTACATGATTGTAATATCTAGGTACACCATGACCTGACTGTAGGATCTAGGTACACACCATGGCCTGACTGTAAGATCTAGGTACACACCATGACTTGACTGTAAGATCTGGGTAAACATCATGACCTGACTGTAAGTTCTAGGTACACAACATGACCTAAATGTAGGATCTAGGAACACACCATGACTTGACTGTAAGATCTAGGTACACATCATGACCTGACTGTAGGTCCTAGGTACACACCATGACCTGAATGTAGGTCCTAGGTACAAACCATGACCTGACTGTAAGATCTAGATACACACCATGACCTGACTGTAGGTCCTAGGTACAAACCATGACCTGACTGAAGGTCCTAGGTACAAACCGTGACCTGAATGTAGGATCTAGGTACATACCATTAGATGATTGTAAGATCTAGGTACACATCATGACCTGACTGTAAGTCCTAGGTACAAACCATGACCTGAATGTAGGATCTAGGTACATACCATTACATGATTGTAAGATCTAGGTACACACCGTGACCTGACTGTAGGTCCTAGGTACAAACCATGACTTGACTGTAAAATCTAGGTACACATCATGACCTGACTGTAGGTCCTAGGTACAAACCATGACCTGACTGTAGGATCTTGGTACATACCATTACATGATTGTAAGATCTAGGTACACACCATGAACTGACTGTAGGTCCTAGGTAAAAACCATGATTTGACTGTAAGATCTAGGTACACATCATGACCTGATTGTAGGTCAAGGGTACAAACCATGACCTGATTGTAGGATATAGGTACATACCATTACATGATTGTAAGATCTAGGTACACACCATGACTTGACTGTAATATCTAGTTACACACCATGACCTGACTGTAAGTCCTAGTCACACACCATGACCTGAACGTAGGTCCTAGGTACACATCATGACCTGATTGTAGGTCCTAGGTACACGCCATGAATTGACTTTAGGTCCTAGGTACACATCATGACCTCACTGTAGGTCCTAGGTACACACCATGACCTGAATGTAGGTCATAGGTACACACCATGACCTGACTGTAGGTCCTAGGTACACATCACGACCTGACTGTAGGTCCTAGGTACACACCATGACTTGACTGTAGGTCCTAGGTACAAACCATGACTTGACTGTAGGATCTAGGTACACATCATGACCTGACTGTAGGTCCTAGTTACAAACCATGACCTGACTGTAGGATCTAGGTACATACCATTACATGATTGTAAGATCTAGGTACACACCATGACTTGACTGTAAGATTAAGTTACACACCATGACCTGGCTGTAGGTCCTAGGTACACATCATGACCTGACTGTAGGTCCTTAGTACACATCATGACCTGACTGTAGGTCCTAGGTACAAACCATGACTTGACTGTAAGATCTAGGTACACATCATGACCTGACTGTAGGTCCTAGGTACACATCATGACCTGACTGTTGGTCCTAGGTACACACCATGACCTGACTGTAGGTCCTAGGTACACACCATGACCTGAATGAAGGATCTAGGTACATACCATTACATGATTGTAAAATCTAGTTACACATCATGACCTGACTGTAGGTCCTTGCTACACATCATGACTTGACTAGGTCCTAGGTACACACCATGACCTGAACGTAGGTCCTAGGTACACATCATGACCTGATTGTAGGTCCTAGGTACACGCCATGAATTGACTTTAGGTCCTAGGTACACATCATGACCTCACTGTAGGTCCTAGGTACACACCATGACCTGAATGTAGGTCCTAGGTACAAACCATGACCTGACTGTAGGATCTTGGTACATACCATTACATGATTGTAAGATCTAGGTACTCATCATGACCTGACTGTAGGTCCTAGCTACACATCATGACCTGACTGTAGGTCCTAGGTACACACCATGACCTGAATGAAGGATCTAGGTACATACCATTACATGATTGTAAAATCTAGTAAATTGACTTTAGGTCCTAGGTACACATCATGACCTCACTGTAGGTCCTAGGTACACACCATGACCTGAATGTAGGTCCTAGGTACACATCATGACCTGACTGTAGGTCCTAGGTACACATCATGACCTGACTAGGTCCTAGGTACAAACCATGACCTGATTGTAGGATCTTGGTACATACCATTTCATGATTGTAAGATCTAGGTACACACCATTACCTGACTGTAGATCCTAGGTACACATCATGACCTGACTGTAGGTCCTAGGTACACACCATGACCTGACTGTAGGTCCTAGGTACAAACCATGACCTGACTGTAGGTCCTAGGTACACATCATGACCTGACTGTAGGTCCTAGGTACACATCATGACCCGACTGTAAGTCCTAGGTACACATCATGACCTGACTAGGTCCTAGGTACAAACCATGACCTGATTGTAGGATCTTGGTACTTACCATTTCATGATTGTAAGATCTAGGTACACATCATGAGCCGACTTTAGGTCCTAGGTACACATCATGACCCGACTAGGTCCTAGGTACACACCATGACCTGACTGTAGGTCCTAGGTACACATCATGACCTGACTGTAGGTCCTAGTTACACACCATAACCTGAATGTAGGATCTAGGTACATACCATTACATGATTTTAAGATCTAGGTACACATCATGACCTGACTGTAGGTCCTAGCTACACATCATGACCTGACTGTAGGTCCTAGGTACACACCATGACCTGACTGTAGGTCCTAGGTACAAACCATGACCTGACTGTAGAATCTTGGTACATACCATTACATGATTGTAAGATCTAGGTACACACCATGACTTGATTGTAAGATCTAGTTACACACCATGACCTGACTGTATGTCCTAGGTACACACCATGACCTGACTGTAGGTCCTAGGTACACACCATGACCTGAATGTAGGATTTAGGTACATACCATTACATAATTGTAAGATCTAGGTACACATCATGACCTGACTGTAGGTCCTAGGTACACATCATGACCTGACTGTAGGTCCTTGGTACACACCATGACCTGAATGTAGGTCCTAGTTACAAACCATGACCTGAATGTAGGATCAAGGTACATACCATTACATGATTGTAAGATCTAGGTACACACCATGACCTTACTGTAGGTCCTAGGTATACATCATGACCTGACTTTAGGTCCTAGGTAAAAAACCATGACCTGAATGTAGGATCTAGGTACATACCATTACATGATTGTAAGATCTAGGTACACACCATGACCTGACTGTAGGTCCTAGGTACACATCATGACCTGACTGTAGGTCCTAGGTACACACCATGACCTGACTGTAGGTCCTAGGTACAAACCATGACCTGATTGTAGGATCTTGGTACATACCATTACATGATTGTAAGATCTAGGTACACACCATGACCTGACTGTAAGATCTAGGTACACACCATGACCTGACCGTAAGATCTAGGTACACACCATGACCTTACTGTAAGATCTAGGTACACACCATGACCTGACTGTAAGATCTAGTTACACACCATGACTTGACTGTAGTATCTAGGTACACACCATGACCTGACTGTAAGATCTAGGTACACACCATGACCTGACTGTAATATCTAAGTACTCACCATGACGTGACTGTAGGATCAAGGTACACACCATGACCTGACTGTAATTTCTAGGTACACACCATTACCTGACTGTAGGATATTGGTACACACCATGACTTGACTGTAGTATCTAGGTACACACCATGACGTGACTGTAAGATCTAGGTACACACCATGACCTGACTGTAAGATCTAGTTACACACCATGACTTGACTGTAGTATCTAGGTACACACCATGACTTGACTGTAAGATCTATGTACACACCATGACCTTACTGTAAGATCTAGGTACACATCATGACCTTACTGTAGGTCCTAGGTACACACCATGACCTACTGTAAGATCTAGGTACACACCATGACCTGACTGTAGTATCTAGGTACACACCATGACCTGACTGTAAGATCCAGTTACATACCATGACCTGACTCTAAGATCTAAGTACTCACCATGACGTGACTGTAGGATCAAGGTACACACCATGACCTGACTGTAAGTTCTAGGTACACACCATGACCTGACTGTAGGATCTAGGTACACACCATTACCTTACTGTAGGATCTAGGTACACACCATTACCTGACTGTAGGATATAGGTACACACCATTACCTGACTGTAGGTTCTAGGTACACACCATTACCTGACTGTAGGATCTAGGTACACACCATTACCTGATTGTAGGATCTAAGGATTCACCATAACCAAACTCGGATGATACAAAGAAGAGTAGTTACCGCCGCCACAACAGTTTTATGGTCCATTTTCAAGGCTCTGTACTTAATTCAGTACTCAATAATGGGTGATCCTTTCTTGAAGGGATGTGAATATACCGAAAGGGTGGTGATACTAGGTGAAAGGATAAACTTGAAGGGAAATAATTATGCGTCCTTTACAATATTTATTGTGGGTATGACAGTTCTGAAACATCAAAACCCCTAAAATACTCCTCTTAAATGTTATGCCACTACCCTATTACCTATTAGCAATGACTCGAGTTACTCTAGGAAGGCTAATTACATGTTTATAAACATTTGATTGTTCTCAGAACTATAACATTTCATGATATATGTGATAAAAACGTGCTGATATCGTAATTGTATTTCAAACTTAATCCAATATATACATGTTGATACCTTTCACTTTCATTTTGGTTAGAAATATATTATGAAATGAAGAACCAATTAATAAATTAATAAATAGCGTGGGATAGATAGAGATGTGCTATGCGTCTCAGTGCTCCAGCAGGTGCCCTCGTCTCCTCAGCCCTTCAGCTATTACTGTGTAAACAATAAAAAACACTTAAAACTATTTGGAAACACATAGCCACAAAAACCTGTGCGTTTTTTATTAGTAGCTCAGGTGATAGTTTTATTTACAGACGTATGAACAGACCAGTATTATTACAAAAAATACAAATTGAAAAACAATTTATTTTTCTTTCAAACAAAAGAACATTTTTTTAAAGAAATATAAATTTGAGGAATATGGTTTAATTTAAATGTATGTGTGTATATAAATATACATATATATAATTGGTTTAATTCAAATGTATATATGTATACATATACATTTAAATTAAACCACCTAACTCAAATTTATATTAAAAATATACATATCTATCTTCTTAATTCAGAAATTTATGCTGGATGTCGATGCTTACTGTATTAAATGGTGGTTGTATTTCAATAGTTTTGGTTTTCCAACAATAGTATTAAAAATAAATATTTCCAAATTTCTATTAAATTAATTCTACACCCAACTACAAGATGATTTAATATGACAAATTAAAATATTAAATATTTAAATGGTCTTAAAGACCTAGGGCCTAATTAGAAATGTAAGTTTTATCATTTACAGAATTTATTTTCCACTCTAAATGAACAAGATATAAGTAAGGTAGTAAATAGGTAAATAATATTATTTAAATTGAGCTAAATTTTTAAACAAGAATTTGAACCATGAGCTTCCAAGCAGCAAACTCATAAATTTTTCATAATAGTGTGAAAAATATTTAAATATTTTTGTTTGGTGTTCTGTCTTAAGAAAAGTCCATTTCTTTAATATATTAGACAAATAAAAACCGTAATTGTAAAATACATATTAAAATATATACTTACTAGTTTAAGTCTTACTACGAGCTTAGATTTTATTTTTATCCTGATAAAAATAATCTATTATGGTTGTTGTTTAGTCTTAAATACGTTATTTTAATATTTGTGTATTTATTTTACTATTATTTTATACTAGCTGCTTTGTACCCGTTCCTCGCACTGGGAATATATAAAGTAGCTTTGTTATTTTTATTAGGCCCTATATCAAATTTATTACAGGGAAAAGTAGTCTAATGTTAGATTATGTTTAAATATTAATACTTAATCGGTTTAAATTGCCGACTAATACAAAATCTCAATATAGAGGTATAATATAAGCATGTGTTAAAAACCGTAAATCCTTATGAAGAATAAGTTATAAATTATCCATACATACAGAATAAATGGTTGTTGAAGAGTTAAACCAAATTAAAGTTACATAGTAAAAGCCTACAGTTTTAAAAATGAATTGTTCATTTTCAAATATTCTGGCCTAATTTTATCAGCTATTTGTAATTAACCTTATTAAATTTTCATTTTTTAGACCTTTCTATAAAACTTAATCTTAAGACCTGTCAGTATGCCAAAGTTTAGATTTTTATGTTTTTTTTTGTTTTGTTTTTAAGTTTTCAAATAATTAATGCGGACAAATAGATATGAAAAATATTCCGAATGAGGATGTTTGACATTCGGCTGCATTTTTACATAATATATTCTTTTACAATATCCAAATTACCATGATAATCACTAAGCAAATCTGTAAACCAATAAATATTAAAAACAATCTTTGAAAGGTAACATTAATCAGCACATAAACTGAATTCACACACAAATGCAATCCATAGAAAATGCAGTATTTACCTAAGATCGGTCATAGCTCATATGTGAAAAAAAAAATATATATTGTAACAAAAATATATTTGGAAAACAAGATCAAAATAGTTTAACAAAGATCGTTTTAAATGAAATAATAGTTTTTTGAAGAGACAAACTGGTACCTTCCATTAATTACAAAATTTAATTTTTCACCACAACAAATAGTTTATTTAACTAGTGTGTGCGTATAATCCGAACGGGTAGTAAGAAGCGGTTATAATAATAATAATAATAATAATAATAATAATAATAATTTAAGTAGTCTGCGAAATTTTGAGCCATTTTAATTTTAGGACCAATATTCAAATAAACATCTTAGTCCCCTATATAAGTTGAGATGAAAATTAATAAAACATCTCAGTCCCTTATATGATTGATTATGATATTTTGTCATTATTATTATTACTATTTTACGATTATCGAGGGTGGTCTTTATACATTATAGCAAATATTTCAATTTTAAACTACACCTAGTAGTGTTTTTGTACTAGTTTTTCAATTATATTCCCCCAACCCTATTTTACGATTCATAATTAAAAATTTAAAAAACTTTCAAAATTTTCAAGTTATCTGGGCTAATCTATACATCTTCCTATCAAATTTAAATTTTATATTAGGCCTTCACCAAAAAGTATTATTTCTTAAGTAATGGAAATTTCAATTTCAAACTTCACCCACACCCACCCCCACTCCCATTGAACTAAATATGGTTTTGAAATTTAAAATGTTCATACTCTTGTGGTTATTTAGGATTGTCTCTCTAATTGTATAAAAATATTTTGATTTTCTTCCATATGGGAAGTGTTTTTTATTCTATAAGTTATGAAATCTTAAAATCCCCTATTTCACAAACCTCAACTCAGAAATCTACACTATTTAAATATTATTGGGGTATACATTCCTGTTTATTTTTTATTTTTTTCCATGTCTCCTAAAAATATACAGTTAATTGGAAGTTATTAGGCAACAAACCTAGAGATAACATTTTATTTATATATATTAGTATGAGCTAAGATTTCTAGGTATCGTTTTTAGAGACGTGGGGGGTTGTAGTGCCTACACACATACTGCAACAAAGTCCATTTATCCTTTGTTTAATATTATTTGTTATATTAGTAAAATTGATTTTGTTGGTAGGCCTGATTTATTTTGTTGTGAAGAGGGCATTTACCGCTCCTAGCGAACAGTTAAGAATTAATTTAATTTAGACCCTTTGTTAAAATTCAATACTTCTTTTTTTCATACCTCTTGTCATATCTATTTGTAAGATATGCACGGTCCATAACGCTATTTCGAGCATTCTTTAACTATATTATAAACTTATTTGAACAAATACTTATCTGGAGGATTAATTACAATCTAATATTTTCACGTGGCTTAAGAGGAAGCCAGCAATATTGCAGACGACAGGATCAAATACCTGGGCCGGTCCTCACTGCGCTTGCGCGGACCGAGAAGAATTGAAGCCAACGCGCATGCCCGACACTCCAACTTGTGTGGATGACTACCTCACCCCGCAAGCCCCTCTACGTCCCAAAGTGACAAATCCTTTTGTATGGGGGGAGTGAGAATAATGGCTATATGGTTTGGGTTGATGGATCCACGCCCGACCTGAAAATTGGATGTTTTGGCCTAATTCTAACCGTTTGACACTATTTAACTTTCTGTATTCTCTACTTCATCAAACCCATTTTATTTCTGGCGTTTTCCCGTTCCTGATTAAGTGATTTTTCTTGCAAATTTCCCTTATATCACTCAATTTTTTTTTTCAAAAATTAGCCTCTAAGAGGAAATTAAACACGGTAGAACAAGACTAACCGTCACAAACTGGAAGTAGCTTCAAACGCTCACTTGCAATTTTACTCTGAGTTTTAGAGGTGGCAGTAACCTGCTGATAACTAACCGGAGCCCTGAGGTGAGTAGTTTTCTTACGAGCCCCATTTAAATCTAAAGGATCTGACTTGCCTGGTTCGGAGGGTTCCAGAGGGGGATGGCTAATGTCATAGCTAATATTAACATTATCAGAGTTGTTGGACTTACTGGTACCCTCTGACAGCAGGGACCGCAACACACCAACCGTAGCCTCGGGGGGATTTATATATTTCTAGCCTTGAGCTCCCGGTGAAGCTCCCCAGTTTTGAGTAGCATAGTGAAGTCACTCTTGCGCGCACTCTATGAGCAGAGTGGCGCAGCTTTGTAACCCAAGCTCTAAGATTATAGGGCTTCAAATACATATATAAAAAAATCTAATGTTATAAAAAAGGAAAAATAAACCAATAGGAGTGCGCAGTGTGAATAACTTTTTTTGTGTTAAAAAATGCTGGGTACACAACACGTCTCCAGCGCACGCAGCTCACTCCTAGAAGCGGGAAAACTACGGTCCACCTTCAATGATCAATTAATATTATACGAAGAGGTCGAAGGGTAGGTAGAAAGGGGTTCGGATATTAAACATTTCTAAACCTAGGGATAACATGGCCTAACTACAATATTAAAAGATTTCAAGTCTTAAAGAGCACTTTGATTTAATTTCTGCCAAATTTTATTAAAGAACATGCATATATTTTGAAGAATCTTAAATGGTTCCTCATAGATACAATAGTAGTAAAGGACCTTGACCAAGCGCAACAATAACAATCGATATTATCCAACAAATATTTCATAAACATTTACTCTTTTTCTTTTTTCGAATTTGTTATTAGATACCATGGAAATATTATGTGAATTAAATATCAATGCATGGCATTATTAACTTTGAGTATGACAATCTCTAATATTATAGATGATTTCTCCTATATGATACATTTCTGTACTATTTGCGAAAATACAAAATATTAGTTAAAAGGTTTAATGTTCATTGTTTATACATAAGTCATAAGTATACCCATAACGTTACTAAATTTTGAATGTACAGGTATAATATAATTACTGAACCCTCCTAAGTAAATCTTTACTAATCTCACAAGTACGGTTAATAAAGTTAATTTTAAATTTATAAATTTCAACGGGTACTTCCTAACTTTACTATCATTTGAAAGTTTCTGGCATAAATGTTGTTAACGAACTCTGCCACGCTAAATTAATATTGAAACACAACTCACTAGAGAGATAAATAAAGTTAATTTAATATGTATAACTGTCAAGCGTAACGCATAAAAAGTTCTGACCTATTGTTATAGACAACTTTCCCACATTAATATCTACTAATCTCATATTGCAACACAACTCACAAGCGAAATAAATAAAGTTAAATTGATATGTCTAACTGTCAAGCGTAACGCATAACTTTACTAATATTTGAAAAGTTCTGACCTAACGTTATAAACAAATTTCCCACATTAATATTTACTAAACTCATATTGCAACACAACTCACAAGCGAAATAAATAAAGTTAAATTGATCTGTATAACTGTCAGGCGTAACGCATAACTTTACTAACATTTGAAAAGTTCTGACCTAACGTTAAAAACTACTTTCCCACATTAATATTTACTAAACTCATACTGCAACACAACTCACAAGTGAGATAAATAAAGTTAAACCCACTGTTCTGCAAAAAGAACGAAGATTCATACAATACTTCAACAATTATGTTTAAAAGAAAGAATGACCAAAAGGGAATTTTGAATAGTTACAATATCTGAATTTACGCCGAAAAAGAATTTCTCCTTACATTATATCTATATGTCCTGGAAGCCTCCTGCTTCGTCCTACAGTGCCCAAGCCTAGTCTAAGAGTAGTGTCTTATTTGACGGACGGTCTTTTATATGGTGCACACTCGTCGAACAATAGAGATGGGATCACAAAAAGGGTGGGGATCACTGAGATAAACACACAGGAATAGGGAATGCGCGCGGCACTAGAAACGTCGATTTTCTTATGGCAAGGTGTGGCAGTTACTATCCTTTTCTAGTATGTTCTCGTTGTTGTTGTTGTGTGGTATTGAGCAGGGTGGTGGTCTATAGTGGCGAGATACGGCTCTAGGCTCAGCGCTAGCAGTTGTTCGCGTGTTGTTCATGTGGCCAGAAGTGTTGTTATTCGAGGTGCCTAGCCTGGTCGGTGAGATTGGGTAAGTGTATTATGATTGACTTGCCCATTTTATTTAACTTGTAGCATAATTTCTACAGTACCAGACCATATTTTGGACCTCGAGTACGGTGGTAAAAGAACATGGATATTGAAATTCAGCCAGAGCGACTTCCCACTGGCCTTCGAGTGTAAGACTATAAAGAAGTTGTGTGGTGAAATTTGTGAGGGTATTTTTCAGGAAATATCCCTTAGAGCTGTCGCTCGGCAAAATGATGTAAAACTGGACCTTCATGGTAGGGTGCTGACGTAACTGGCAGGAATCCAAGAATTAATCTTGACGGAGTAACCTTTCCACTGCACGTACACTTTCTTTCTGGTGCCTATATCCTTGACACGTAGTATTTCATCAACTTTAAATGCTTAGGGAAGACGTACACGTTGCAATTCGGGTTCGTAAAACGCCCCCTCCACCTCGCCGACATCAAGATCGCTCATCCTGTAGATGACAGGTTGTAGCAACACGACACTGCTGACTTTGTAAATTTCTTCGATCCAATTGCTTTCGTAGCGCTTTTAAAACAGCATTTAGGATTTGGTAATACGCACTGTGTCACCGACTTTTATTTTCGTCTTACTATTCGAGTTTGTACTCCTTTTGCAGTACAGATTATCTCTTATTTGAAGCACATTAGTTTCTGAAACGTCAGCAGGCTCCATCTTGGTACTGGAATGTTTTGCGCCGTTGTAATCGTCGACTAGATCTTGGAGGACGTCCACATACCGATACATATTATTTTTGATAAAGTAGCGCAACATACGTTTTTTTAGAGTTCTATTGAATCGTTCAACGATGCTTGCCTTCACGTCCGGATTATGAGGATTTAAGTAAATGTCTCTTTGGCCCTTGCCCTGGTGGAATATATTTTGTCTAAGGTACTGTGACCGAGTCACAACATAAAAGAAAATAATTGCATGGACTCACCATCTCTGCCTCCATTTGGCTGTTCTGCGAGGCTTCTCACTAACACATCACCTCACCGCCCGGACTGTTTTCAACTGAGACGAGGGACATTCTCTCAAGTTACGCCTCTAAGCTGTCCCACCCCAGAAAAGAAAATAAGAGACAATCGACATGCGCAGATCCGTGGCGCGCCAGTGACAGTGCAGTGAAATCAACAGTTAGTCGGGTGGTGCGAGATTTGAAATCTCACCCAGAATATGCGAGGGCATTCCAGAACAGTGCATCCCCTTCTCCTTTTCTCCTGCCTAGCTTCCCGCGCTGTGAGATCACGTGACTCTGACTTGGTGTATATAATGGCAGGACTCTAAAGCCATGACACACATTTCTCCGCATTCTCTAGGTGAGACACTTTGTGTCAATTAATATTAAGTTTACTTATATCAAAATTCTGTTTGGGTAAAGATGAATTCTAAATTACGTTTCGGACGATATCTTTTTATGATTTAACTTTATTTATTATATATTGGAACTGCGATTTTCGTAGAAATCATGGCAGCACAGTTTGGGACTTAGGGATATTATTATTTAGGCTAACGTATCTCATCCGCTTCACGGATTGTTTTGAAACCACTAGTACCGCCATGTTTGATGTTCGGGATATTAATTATATTGTACCTTTTGAGTACTTCGGTAAAATCATGTGGAAAGGTCACGTTACCGTCATTATTGGGAGATTGAATTCCCATTGATTTGAACTCGGTTGGTCAAACCTGGGGCCACGAGCCCACGCTCTTAGTGTATTAGTATTGTTAATAGCTAGGTTATTCAATTTTATGATGCATCTGTATAATGGCTCTTAGTTCCATTTTTTGAGCCTTAGAATGGCTGTGATGGTAAATCTTTTTGGGAACTCTCTCTTTTTCATAAGTTATTGGGGAGTTGCCGATGGCGAATAGTCTATGTCTTGTGTTTATTGCTAGTATGCGGGTTATTGTTGCTACATTAAATTATTATCATTATGCATTACGGATTTCTATGAAGGTCAATTTGAATGTTTGTTAATACAGTGGGTCCCTTCAGCGGCCATATTACTACTCGGGGTCGTGCCCCAAATCTTTGTTTGTATATTTTTTTTTAATGGCCTTACTTTGCCGGCGCCTAACTCTGGGCTTGTCCCATTCTTTTCTCATCGAGTATTGTTTTTGTTATTTTTGTAAATAAATAAACTCTCTTATGACCAACCTGACTTTTATTTGTGATATAAATAAAGGGGGATTACAGTGCATGACGTTAATATTTTGATGGTGGCATCCTTTTATTAAAAGATCGACGACCACTTCGTTGGCTTCACGCATCAGGTCATGCAGGATAATCATCTGTGGTGAGTCATTACAGATGTCATCCATTTCCCGCAAACCCTTACAGAATATGACGTGGGGACTTGACCCGTCTTGTTCGAATCCCTGTTGCCATAAAGCATAATACCATGTGATTTTATCAAATTTAACGTCACACATTGTGTCCTAGTGACGGATAAAGTCGGCTACAATATGTGACTTTCCACAGCCGGAGGGGCCGTTTATGATGGCCGAAAATGGATGTTTCAACATGTCCCTAATGTTTGAGACTGAGATTATAAGCTATATGAACTGGTATTTATAGGAGGGAGGTGTGAGTGTAGACGCTAAAACACATACATAACAATTTTTAAAATATATATTTACAATCATGAAAATTATATAGTGAATATTTATTAACACACAGTGAAAAGTATACTGGGAATATTTACAATATATATTTAAACATGTGGGGGAATAGTGGACTTGGTACTAAATATAAAATAAAGATGTTTCAATATAATATAACATATAGATGGTTTAAATTTAAAATAAAATAAATATATATATATATATATATATAATCAGTTTATTTTATTCGACTAAAATTAAAATAAATTTATATATATATATATATATACAAACAGTTTATTATATTTGACTAAAATTAAAATAAATATATATACAAACAACTAAATGACTAGAAATAATCAGGTAGGTGGAAGATTGTGTTGGCGAATAAAAAATATAAATAATATTCCAGGTGCTTAAAATAAATCAATAAAAAATATAATTTTTCCATTCAGAAAAGAATACGAAAAATATCTCAAATCTTTGAAAAATTGTATTTCAGTGGAACTGTCTAGAGTGGAAGAAAAAAAGTGACTATTCAGCGCGTCTAAATGATCACCTTTTAGTCATGGTGAGTGCGTTTACAAGGACTCTGATACCCAAACGGCAACGTATTATAATCATCGGCTATCCGATGTTTGGTGTACACGGGCCGGTAGACTTTAGTCTCCGAAATGGTACATAAAGTCGCAAGATATTTCTTATAATTTTGTGCGGTATCTGTAGATATCTTTCCACAACCTTTTCAGTGAACATCGCTTTAACAACGTCAAAATTAACGTCATTCCGGTTGCCATAGTTTATGGTGATCCCGCGAAACTTGCACACCGTTTTTGTTTTGGCAGGATCGCCACCAACACAAACTCAGTACGCATAATTCCTGGGCACGCCAGATACAAAGGAGCTAATGTAGCTTCCCGGACCGTAATCCTGAAGTTTGTCAGTGAGGTCACCTAAAATGTCTCTGGTCGGTGGGCTCCAATCGCCGAGGCGTTCAGTGAATATAACGCTATCTGTATCATGATACAAAACGCAGTCCCCCAATTGTTCAAGAATCTTGTATAAGTGCAACATATATATATATGTATATATAGCAGTCGTGTAGCATGCCACCGCCAAACTCGTATTAGGGCTAGGGCGCAAAGCGTCACGTGTATCCTTGTAATTGAGGAATATTACCTCATCATTAACATCAATGACACTGTCCACGGTGATGTACGGAAATGTCAGGTTCTTGTGGATCCCCTTATAGTCGTTAACAACGGCTACGTGTGGTAGATCGGGTCTTTGCCCAATCTTTCCCCATAGTGAATTTAAAAATAGTTTAGCCAGAGTGCGGAGACCGGGGTTTTTACAAAAAGAGCTGAAATCGAGTTTTGCCCCTTCCATTTCCTCATAATTTTGAATATAAGATATCTTTTCCTCTTCAGAGGTACACCACTCTGGCCATCCGCTGGCTTCTTGTTCAATTTTCATAAAAGTATCTATGTATTCGTGAAACAATCCACCAGAACGTGTCTGACGATCGTAAACAGATACATTGTACGCCCACACTTTGTGTACTGCTTCAACAGTGTAGCCTTTCTCAACAGCTTTCCGGATCTTGTCAATCCCCCAGACGCCTGTCAACTAGCGATATTTTTTTGTCGTTTCGCTGACACGTGCCTTGGTTTTTCTCCTTCCCGAATTTCTTGGACAAGATGAATATTAACTTGTCGTGTATCCATGTAGGCAATACGGGCATGAATAAATCTCGCGGAGGCGTCACTGTAACTTTGGCTATGCCTTCTACCTGATCTATAGACGAACAATTTGGTTCCAATTGAATTTTGGGGTGGCCGACGCCGGTTTTTTTTTTTGTACCTGCAAACGTAAGGTTACAATGAACACACATCCAAGTACTTTATCTTCTTTCCACAGGAAAGGTCTGCTTCGTGGAATAGCTTGATACGATTTGTACGCCCGCCAAAGAATACAACCCTGGGGCTGAGGGGCTCCTTGGTATACACCTCGTTCTGGAGTACAAATTGTTTCAAGTCCTTATCTGTGCGTTTTATAGAATTAAACGTACACTCTCACATCTCTACGACCGGTTAGCCGGCATTCTCAAACTTTTCAACACAGGTCATGGCAGCTTCATAGCCGTCTCCATGGTCTCGTGGGGACTATTTTTGATAGTGGTGGTCCTGTCAGGATAACAGAGAGGGTACCCGTGATAATAACAGCCCCAGAACTGAAAGACGGTGGTGGTATCTTCAGCTTTAACAACCACGTCTGCACGTCACCCTAACACATATTCCTCACGGCCATTACCCTCATGGATAATAGAGACACCGCGTTGATGGGCCTCCCAACATAGTCTTTGTACAGCGACGTGTGACTGTTGGTCTGCACACCGGTAGCCAACGTTAGGTAAGTTACAGACGTTATTCTCCTTAAGATGACTTCGGCGGTAAACCAACATGGCCGCCCCAGCTATTGTACACGCCTCTCTGAAAGGATCCAACTTTGCTTTCTCCATGAGCATGTCTCTAAACTTCAGGCAGGCCTTCCGTAGGATCTATACATCTTTTACACAATAAAGTTCCAACTCGCGTTTAAAATCAAAGACATAACTTTCTTTGACCAACGCGTCATACCACTTCTTAAAGTGCTCCTTTCCTTCAACCGACATATCATGGATGCCGTATTCCTCCTTTGGCAGCAAGGGACTCCTAAACCTAAAGTTTTCTTTTTGTTGAAAAAATGGGGGAAATGTCCCTTGGCCAAAGACTCGTCCAAGCCGAATTTTTTGGCATCTTGAACAACGACATCCGGAGAAAGTTTAGCGATTCAATAAAGTGGAGGGGGCCGTAACGGATAGACATGATTTTCCCAACGTTCATTATAAGCTATGGAATCCATTTTTTAACCTCCATCGTATATTTTAAAATTAAACTACCATCATAGCCTTTCGCATTATGGCATATGAGAAAGATATCCTTAAATTTTGATGCTTTAATTTGCTTTATAAATACAAAAAATTGGGCCATTGTGTTATCACCCTTGAATATGCGAGTCCTACCGCCCTCGCATTCTGTACAATGATGGTCATTTGCATGTATATGAACGCAGGCCTTGCAACACATTTTTACGACAGAAAGGTTAGGTTGGTGCAAATACGTGTTGACCGCACCTTGAAGAAGAGTTTCTTGCCTGCATTCAAAATTATATAATACAAACATGAAATTGCTCTTTTCCAGTGACGGCTTTGATGGGGCCTGCTTCATATGGCAGAAATGACCAAAAGGACGATATGTATCGCATATTCTACAAAAATTCTCATGACACCTATGTGAATAAATTGATCTTTCTAAACTGAAAAATTGCCCGCATACTTCGCATACATTTTGACATCACAGACCAACCTGTAACCTCTGCAAAAACCGTGACGTTTATGGCTATCAAAACATGACTGGTTTGTGAACCAACGCCCGCAGTCTTTACAAACCACAGTTCTACCTCCACTGCAGACCGTTTTAGCGTAGCATTTTTTGCACGCGGAATCGCACTTGTGCTCATTCTTATTACTGAACGGCACACGGCACTCGCGGCAAAAATACTCACACTTAAATGCGGTTGTCAAGAATGCTATGATGTCAAATGGTTTTGCTTATTGTTTTGAAAATACAAATCAAGGTAGCCCTTAAAGGACAGTTCGGGAGAAGTAGGTAACTCACCTAGGATTTGCCTCCCCCGACGTTCCCTAAAAACTGTGATTTTGTATTCAGAGAGGTATGTTAGAAATTGTTTAAGATCAGTGAGCCCACCACCTTTCACAAGATTCACACGGGCATCACGGCATATTTCCTCCATTTGAGTTTTTGAATAGGACGACCCATTTTGATTTGCTTAGCGGTGTTCTCATACATGCATCTTGGTTATCTTTTATTATCATATATAGGAAGTAGAAGAGGGGTATGGCGAGATGGGTGGATGTGAAAAGGGGTCTGGCTACTCGGCGGCCATACTCATCTCCGAGCGACAGGACAAAGAAGATACTAGCGATGCCTCAACCCTTACGAGCTCTACACCCGGTTGGTTGTTCAACCATCACAATCCATGCTATGCTGCAGCGCTGCGAGCTGCATGTTCCCCCCTAATAAATAACACCACAATCCTACACAATAATTATTTATCAATCAACAATAATCGATTAGCAATCATCAAGAACCAACAGTTCCAGGGCGTTAGGGGGAGGCGGTGGTAGGGAAGGGGATTTCATAACTCAACAAGCTTAGAACACGGGAAAAGAAGTCAGTAGGAGGGGAGGAGGGTGGGATGGGAGGGGGAAAACCAACAGCCAATCAGATAGTGAGGAGGCGTGGTCACGTGATCCATTTCAACCAGTCACAGAGCTGTTCCCATTAATCATACTAGCTACTTATAAATTTTATATAAATTTGGTAAAATAGCTACTAGGGTAATAAAAACAATAATTTACAATTCAACTAAGAATTGACATTCTCTTTGAAATTGGCAACCATGTTTGTATTTTATTTTGTGATAAAATCCATCCTTCATGTTTAATATGATAGCTTCGGATGTGTTGTTGGTTTTTTTAGTTAGGTATTATCTAAAATGTTTCTTAAAACTTGTAAAAAGAACCAAAAAGCTTGTAATTATCTTGAGGTGTATGACTGAATTTATTGGGAATATCATATCGTCTTCCGATCCAACTACCCTAAACAAGCATAATTATTTTTAAACGTTTGAAATACCACTACTTAAAAGAAACCTATTCAGTATGTATAATCTTTTGTTAAATTATTTCTTGTCGTGAAATTAGTTCTGTCACTGACGTTGTGGTTCCTGTCACTCAAGAGATGAGTAGCTTGTACTTCAAACATTCCAAATGATCGATATTGTTGTAAAGCCAAGGTTTTACTCAATTATATCAAAATGACACCGTCAAATGAAGTAATATTGACATCACTTGCAAACCCGCATAAGTGCTGTGGATGGAGTAAAGCTGAGAACATTGCAGTATGTAAAATAACTCGGAAGCGTGATTGAGGTGGAAGGTGGAATTAGAGAGAATCTAATGAGAATAGGACAGCAGGGAGATTTGTTCAATAGGTGCCTGAGAGACCTGCTATGGAGAAAAGAGAAGTGCCCGTGAAATGTAAGGTGGTGTTGTAGAGGTCATTACTGATACACATTTTCACATTTGCAGCAGAAACATAGACATTGGATGTAGGAGAGAGTAGGAGAGCATGTTAGTTGTAACGATGAGAAACAGAATTAGGAATGAAGTTATCCGGAAAAGGGTGGGGCACATGGAGTACATGAGATAGTAACACGATTCCATAGACTAAATGGAGCCGTCATTCTACAGCCGGCTCGAGAAGAATGCCACGCCCGAGAAATATCAAATTAAAACGTTTCGGCGTGCTTAGTTGCCGCTTTCTTAGCCTGGGCTCTTCGCGAAGCTTTTTCTAGTTCTCTGACCAGCAGAGTTCCCGCTCTATCCCTCCTTATCCACCTTCTCCCCTTTTCCCCTCCTTTCTCTAGCCTTTCTTCCCCACTCACTGTGGATATGGCTGTCCGTTTGTTCGCTATATATTGGGATGTTTTGCTAGTATTGTCACTCATTGCACCGTTGACTTGGAAAAGGTGAGAGCGACGTTTTAAATTAAGGGTTTATTAAAGTCGTCAAAATTCTCTTTTGAATAATTGGGGGGAATCTCTTCAAAATTGCTGCTTTGGACTTGCGAATTTAAATTTACTATAATGGGAAGGAAGAGTTTGTAGACTAACTTTGGGGATGTGCTGTATCACATATTAATATTAATTTAATGCTATGGGGAACCTTGCTATTTGTTCTCGTCAGAACTTGATCTCTATTTTAGCTCCAGGTATTTGACCTTTGGGTTTAATACTGACCGCTGCTCTGATCAATTTCTTTTGGGTTTTTGGGGAATATTAGTCTTTATGACAGATATGATGCCCTTTATGTGAGCAAATGCTTGCCTGCTTGATTGTCGTGCCTTAAGTTATTAAATTGGAAATTAACTTCCACTAATTGTATAGTTCTTTCTGAGTTAGACACCTATCACCATTAGGCACTTATCACCGTTACATTGGCTTAATGTTGTACGCCAATCATGGTAGTTATGGGATATTATGTTGAGTTATAATATTGTTTTAAATTCTGATCTTTCTAGTCTGTTTCCCCTTTAGTGAAATATGTTGAATTATAAGACTATTTCAAATTCTGATCTTTTCAATCTATTTCCCCTTTAGTGAAATAATATGTTGAATTATAATAATACAAGATCTAATCTCTTTAGTCTATTTTGCCTTTAGTGGAATATTATGTTGAGTTATGTTTCAAATTCAAAACTCTCTTGTCAATTTCGCCTTTAGCGAAATTCTATGTCAAATCATGAAAATGTGTCTAATATAAATATGATGGTCATATTCATATATCATTAATAGTTATGGGTAATCATAATGTTTGCGATATGGGCAACCTACTCTAGTGGTTTGTTATGAAACATATCGATGCCTATACCACTTTACGTTATACCATATGTGATTATTTTGATATTCAATCATTGTACTTCTTTTATATTTTAATAAAATAAAATACTGTTATTCTCTTGTAACCTTTCTGACTATTATTTCTGGGCTTTAAAGGTAGTAACAACGCCGCGCTAGTTGCTGTAGCTCAGGCGAGCCCATATTTGACCAGTAGACATGTTGCTGCGCGGGTTGTGGTTGACTTGTCCAAAGACACAATTTTGAAGCAATTAAGAAAAGGAAGGCTCCATTCATTTACTGCTGCTTCAAAACAGAGATTAACAAAATGGCAGAAGCTGGCTCGACTGAATTTTGTACAAAAAAAAACTTATAACGGCCATCATAATATTGGAGGAGAGATATTTTTACTGTTGAGAAGGTATAGAGTTCATCAAAGGATGGTCGTGTGCTTGTGTATCGTCCTAAAATGCTGGTTTTCAACCACCATATGTGCATCAACGGCGTTATAGGGGTCGCCTCTCTGTCTCGAGCTGTGGATGGATTTCACCTGCTGGTGTGGGAGTAATGTGTAAAATAGATGGTCATTTAGGTAAGGAGCAATACGTGTGTATCTTGGATAACGATATGATGCCTTCTATACGGAAATAATTTCCCGCTGGACCAATTATGTATCAACACGACCGCTCACCTGTTCATACTTCTCGGTTAGTGTAGCAGTGGTTTGCAGATCATGGGGGTGAAGGGGGGGGGGACATTCATGTTAATCCTTGGCCTCCATGTGGCTATGATATGAACCCAATCGAGAATGTATGGGCAGAAATGAGTAGGATACTTCGGGTACGTAATCTGGATATCAGGAATTCTAATCAAATTTAGGATGAAGTTGAAGCTGCTTGGGAAGAACTCTTTGACAGCTCATGGTATGTTGCAAGACTTATTAATTCGATGCCAAGAAGATGATATAGTGTTGTGGAAGAAAAGGGATTTTGGGCATGTCACCAGCTTAAGGAACTATTTTAGCCTAGCCGCCTGGATCACCGTATCCTGTTGGGGAAGTGAGGACAGCTCATGACAAACTAATAAGACCATATTCTTACTATTTTTTATGTTATTATTGTGTGTTAACACCTGTTCAGGTTCTACGTGTAATTGACAACTACTCTAATGGGGTAGGGATGATTAAGAAAACATATTAGAGGTAATCTACCCCCATTTGAGCGGAAAGAGAGTGGGAAACAATTTAGGAAAAATCACCCTCATTGTACCTGGCTAAGATTCGAAACCATATCTCATATAATTTATTTATTTGGTCTATTTAATGTGCACTTTACATATTAATTTAATCATAGTATAATTAGGGGAAATGTTTAGTATGTTCCGTTACTCCTCCCCTTTATAGAAATGAGTTAACATAACTGGAATGGTAACACAGGCCTGCGATCAAAAAAATACAAGGGAACTGATAGCTGAACTTTATTGATTTTTTAGTGCTGATTTAAAATTAAAATAATGAAAATGTTCTTTCTCGTCACGTTTTCTTGAAAAATTCAACTTTACTTGGATTTTTATGAACATAAACCATAAAAAAAAATTCTTCGTTGAATTTCTTCCTTCCTTGCCTGACCATCATTCTACCGTGTTGAAACCTACAGAATACCCCTCTGTGACACCTCCCCGTCGCAACCTCTCCTTACCAATAGCGTCGCGCGAATCCTTATCTCAGTTATTTATCTTGGTTCGTTGACCTCGCAGGAACGCTCGCCAAGCGAGCGTAATCAGCATTCACCTTCTATTTTTTCGAGCTTTATCTGGATTGATCCTGAACGTGTTATCTGTCCTAAGACTGAATTTTCTCGACTTTTCTGGAGTCATCAGAAAAGATATAAAAGAGATGTCCTCATGAGGGACTAAGTTAATCTCTCTTTAACCCAGAAGATCGTGTACTTACCGTGTTCGTAATAAGATCAAATACGTGGAATTTTTTTAAGTTAGTCTCAATTTTTCTTTCGTGTGTAATGTCGTGCGTGCGCTGATACAGTGACAAGTGGAAACTTCATCACAGAAACAGTTTTAACGGTTGCTTTTCTCTGTGCATTTCATGAAACATGGCTTCGAGTTCAAGACGTTGTGAAAATTTGCCAGATGACTTTTGTTACATATGTGATTAATATAGTGTTATTAAAAATAGCATGAGGAGCATTAAAAACTATGTAAGACAACTTTACCTTGTGTATTTTGGCATGAAACTCGGAGACCAGGACAAATCTTGGGCTCCTCATAAAGTGTGTGTGCAGTGTCTCAATGATCTACACTTATGGCTCAAAGGAAAGAAGATTTCTTTACGATTTGGAATTCCTATGACATGGAGGGAGCCAATAAACCACTCTGATGATTGTTACTTTTGTTCCTTTCATGTCCGTGGGTATAACCGCAAAAATCAAAAGCTAATCTCTTATCCTGATAACATTCCATCGGCCATACGTCCCGTTCCTCATGAATTATAGTTCTATAATTTAAAAAATTGCTCAAGTTGCTTGATTCATCACAAAACGTAGCGTAGACATACTTACTACATTACAAGATGTATGTGCGCAGAAGGGGAAGGGAGACACACATGTTATTACAGGGACAGTCATTATTTGCAAGTGTCATGAATTATTGTGTATTAGCCTGATTGTGGTTTTAAGTAATCATAATTATATTCTTCTTAGTTTAACTCGTCATGATGAAAAGCTATACAATATTTCTAACATATCCTATTTACATACTTTAAATTGTTCGTTTATATAATGGGGTTTGTGTAATTTAGTAATGACCAGCAAATATTAATTATTTCTCCATCCTTAAACCCCAAAACAGTTGTAATATTTTATGTAACTTAACTACCTAACGATTATAATATGGTGATAGCAACATAAACTATATCATATAAGTAATTAAGCCATCCCTTCGACTCCACCCCACCCTACGTATACAAGCATAATTAATTCACGTGAGTTCCAAATAAACCGTTGTGTGCTAATACAAAGAAGTATTTTTTTTATCATTTCTCTTTTAGAATGTAGCTTTCTTCCACTCTGCATACGGCAAATAGAACGTCGAATCTAAAACTACCACATAGCAACGCGTTTAGATGGAAATTAGTTGGAAATACCCACAAACCTTCTGACCGTCGTAATTAACTCATTAGTGTAGAGATAATTAATTAAAAGCTGTTTGAGGTGATTGGGTCGTGCAAGGTCACAGAAAGGAAAATGTGTTGATAGACTGGATAGGAAAATAGGGGCCACTGCGAGATAAAACATGAATATTTAATGAAGCCCTTTATAGGCTATTCTGAAAGCATTGAGTTAGTCAACTTAACAATGAATACAGAATGCAGCTCATTCATAGGCTATTCTGAAAACATTGAGTTAGTCAACTTAACAATTAATACAGAAAGCAGCTCGTTTATAGGCTATTCTGAAAACATTGAGTTAGTCAATTTAACAATGAATACAGAATGCAGCTCGTCTATAGGCTATTCTGAAAACATTTAGTTAATCAACTTAACAATTAATACAGAATGCAGCTCGTCTATAGGCTATTCTGAAAACATTGAGCTAGTCAACTTAAAAATTAATATAGAATGTAGCTCGTTTATAGGCTATTCTGAAAACATTGAATTAGTCAACTTAACAATGAATACAGAATGCAGCTCGTCTATAGGCTATTCTGAAAACATTTAGTTAATCAACTTAACAATTAATACAGAATGCAGCTCGCTTATAGGCTATTCTGAAAACATTGAGTTAGTCAACTTAACAATGATTACAGAATGCAGCTCGTCTATAGGCTATTCTGAAAACATTGAGTTAGTCAACTTAACAATTAATACAGAATGCAGCTCGTCTATAGGCTATTCTGAAACAGCTTATTGATGGTCATTACAAGTTCTAGTTCAATCTTGAGCCTGTATACTAAATTACCCATTGAGTTATTTCGCTTTATTGACTTTGTTTTGACCTTGAACATGTTTCCAATTTTTTTTTCCCACACAGTGAAACCCTGAGCTATTGGATTTCTACTCTGGATAGGTTATGGTTTTTGTCACTCAACCATCTTGCATATGAATGTTAACGTATTAATAATGTTTATGATCGTAACAGCTCTTTGGAACTCGCTCAAAAAATGACCAGATTCTCCAACCTTTATAGGTTTTACTCCGTGAACGATTAATTAATGCTTCAGGGACTGGATAAACACAGAAGTATCAAAAACAAAAATTCAACATATGATCAGACATAAAACATAGACGTGTAATATTCATTCTTGAAACAGCCTATCCTCGCTCGTTTGGATGATTTTTTTGACTACTATTCGTTTATTAAGCCCCATTATCTAGAATGTTGTTCTCGCGAGTTTTTTCAGCTAGCAAATATAGGGCAAGGCATAAGGGCTTATGGGACAACCGTGATATATATATGTTCTTGAATCCTACAATTCACGTATCATCAACATATTTGAGACGGGAATAACAAGGGACTAGGGACACGCGTGTCGTAGACTTTATTTAGTGATAATCCATAAACAGGCAATGGGATCACAACCATACATCACATTCACAACCAATTTAGGACAAGAGGGGCCAAAGGGACAGCTTTGTTGTGGACGATTTCTTATAAATCATTAAAAAAAATAATACATCTTACAATAGTATTGGGCTGAGGATCAAGAAACGCAGCCGCATCCAAAGTATTGATTATAATGGTCAAAGGTGAAACCAATTTATAAACATTTTCTCTCAAACCAAAGACCTACAATCGTATCAGATTGAGGTTCAAGTACCACGCACATTCATAAATAAATATTGACACAATAAGATCCTAAGGGACAACCATGCTGTGGGCGATTTCTTGCACCAAGTATTCTCTATTTAACAAAAGTATCGCAACAATGATAGAGATCACCATAGCAGCACACAAAGTAAGGACAAGAAGGTTCTAAGCGTGTCACACGCAGGTTCAAGTACCATCCCAGTGAGGGTGATTACATTTTCTGGGAAAATAATCAAATAGCCAAATCTATTATATATGTTTTAGTACATATCAAGCCGCATCTAGATATCATATTCTGAAAATTGAAAAATGACACCTGGACCCGGGTTCGATTCGCGTATCAAGGTGTCATTTTTCAATTTTTAGTATATGATTTCTGGGATAAGATGCGTCGGTTTTTTAATGGATAAGTTATTAAAACTGACGTTAGCGTAAACGAAATGGCTGTAAAAAGCTACAATACTATGCATTAGTTTATATATCTTAGTGAATCGCTTAGACTGTATAGAATATAGTCCGAATGTTAATTGCACCTCTATGCCCTGTAATGGAATATACCATATCTGGAGTCATTATTGCATTTCTATATCGTGTGACAGTTGGAAACTATGTACCGCACGGACGTCGCAAATGGGGGGAGAGGGGACATTTCCCACTTTCCCCCAGTAATCCAACCAAAAAAGGAATTTTAATTATCTTTACGAAATTTGATTATGATCGAACAAAGAGTTTATGTTTGAATTGTTTCTAACAGCACTGCCTCAGACGTTCCGTGGTCATCATTATTGAAACTCAGCCTCTGGTGGAGTATGTTCATTGCGTGACACACTGTTGTAACCTTGTAATGAAAAAGAGTTGCTGTACTTCATCAATAACGAAAAATGCAATGGAGTGAGCTAACCAACTGGGAGTAATGCTTGGACATACAAAGGTCAAGCCAATATTCACACACGTGTGCAAACAGGCTGCAGGGGCTTCTTTAGGTAACATATCAAAGATAAAACCAGTGTACCCAACAAGATGGATCTACAGGAAGGCACAAACAGAAGAGACCATATAGAAGTGTGAGCTCATTTTACATACACTTTGTGAGCTTCGGAGGACAACTAAGATGGCGCTAGTGACCTCCTTAACCATCCAAACGGTTTTGCTGGCCAGGGAAGCAGCATGAGTGGAAATCTTGGGAGGATTGCTTCCGGCAAGAATATTATAAAGTTGTTAGAACAGAAATTATGGGACTGCAACAAGATGCTATTTAGCAGAGTGATATGCAGAAGAACATGATGCTGGAAAATGTTATTATCACTAGAGAAAATGCAGAACTCTTAAATCTATACCTCAAAGTCTACACAGCATCCTTTCAAGTTGATATTAGACTATTTTTTAAGAAACTACAGTATTTCCTGTCTCAATGATGCTGTAACAGCTTTTAAAGTGATGACGCCTGAGGTCAGAAAATTATTTAAAAACGTGGAAAGTGTTATTAAGTTTCTGCTGGTGTTCCCAGCTTCTATCTGTGAAGCATAGCGAAGCTTCAGTGCTCTCAGACGTCTGAAAAGTTATCTAGGAGCCACATTGACACATTCACGGTTAAGCCATATAGCCCTCTGTTACGTTTATAAAGAAATACTTGACAATGTAGATCTCAGGAAAGTGGCACAGCTGTTTTTGTATTGTTTCAAGAAAGGACTACAGGAAGTCATTGTTTGGAAGTATTTGAATTCAATAGTTTTGTCATGCACTGCAATACTGTGTTGGGCTTACACTTTTAACTTTCTCAGAAGGGGAATCATTTTCTTTAGGTCTATTTTGTAAAATATTTCTAGTTCTTAGTTTATGCATTTAGAATAAAGTTAATGAATTAAATTAATTGTTCTTTGTTTCTTTCCTTCAAATATAAATATTTATATAAAATAAATATTTTTAAGTATTTCATTTTTTTAAATGTTGCCATTTTACATTTTCGGAGAAAGTGTCTACTCCAACTGCTTGAAATGTGTATTGATATAAAATGGCGTTCGGGTGCTGTTAAACTTAGTAGAGGATTTTTTTTAAAAGAATTTTGGTTTTGCAATTATTAATATTGGACATTTTTCAGGTTCTTTTTATGTATTAGCTTATCGTTAGTTTGGATATAAAATGATATTACATGCTACGTTTGTTACTTCAGTTTATTTTACGAATTGTATGTGTTCCCCATTTTTGGTCCATCCCACGTGTCCATATATGATAATATGACTCTGAACGTCTTTTGTCGTGCACTGATTAAAAAAACGTGGCCTGGGCATGATAGGGGGAAGGGGGGGGGGTGAAAGAGCAACTCTTGTGTACAAAATTAATGACCGTCTCCTCCAACAATTAGGTCGTTGCGACGTCTATGAGTACTCTTTCTGAGTCGAGTCATGGAGGGATTTTTTCCCCCCGCGATCTCAGGGTAGTGTCAACAAAGAAAAACTCAGCCTGACACAATTTATATTTGCAGTTGCCTAAAAAACTTGTCCAGGTCTATCTTCGTTTCTTACCTTAGTCTACGTCAAAAAAAAACAGATTTAAATACACAATGTTCTAAGGTGAGAGGAACATCGTTTAACGCCAGCTCTTTCAAATAAATATGGGTGTTAACTTCTTTCATCAAGTGCAACCAACATTTTCCTACTTGTTTTATAGTTCTTACTATTCTGGATTGAGAAAGTGAGGATGGTAGTTTTTTTTATTACCTACAAATATGGAGAGCTTAATACTTAAATATGTACCTAATACGGTTTACAAGTTCATTACAAGGTACATTTGATCACCTGGTCATTTGCCGTCGCAAAATACAGTTAACGTTAATAGGTGAGTAAGGTCTATCTGAATTGAGCGTGAGTATCCACAAAGAAAGACAGCCGGTCAGGATTACCTGCAACTAATCATAGCGTGTTTATCTGGTCGGGTACTTCAGAAATCCATTACCTGACCAGACCTTCTTCCTCCACTAAGTGGTCTGAATGCAGGCTCAAGGCACTCACACAAAAGTGTCTGATTTTCGTCAGTTTCTGTTTTTTTAATAAGAGTCAAGGGATTTTTAAATAACTTCCTTGAAACAAGAACCTATTTTATTTCAATATTTTCAAACATATTAATGTTGCTACTTACTCTTCTGATAAAAAAAAATAGTAAGTGTCCATCTTTTACTCTTTCACGCCAAAACTACTCCAATGATTTTGCTAAAATTACACATGGACTTAACCCCGACGTCTTGTTAACAAATAGGCTAGTAAAAATTTGCGCCCTTTTTGTGATGGAGGCTACAAAACATTTCTTATTGACCTTTTCCCAGATTTTTCTGATTACATTTTTATTGTACCAACTTTTGAAAGGTTCCTTGATTTATATTAGACATAACGGTCATCTACAAAGAAAATTATGGCTATAGAACACTTGTTTTTACCTCGTTCTTAGCTCTCTCTCTCTCTCTTCTAAACTAGGGAGGCCTGACAATGGAACGTAACCAGTAATAACAATATTTTATTAGTTGTTATTGAATTAAATAGTTGTTTGAATGGTTTCTATTTAAAAAATAACATTACATATACACGTCATTTAACATCGGCTACTTAAGGCGATTGCCCCTTTTCATTTGGCGTGAGAATACAGATCCATGGGAACAAACAGCTATCTTTAAGAATTTTTATTGTTTTGCCATTTTCTTTTCGGAAACTGTTTGTTCAAGAATAGAAGCATGTTGATTAAGTTATGCTTTTTATACAAACACACCCTCTATCATTTTAACAGTGATAAATATCGATAAAATTGACACCTTTCAATAGAAAACTGCCGGCTTCATAACAACAAATAAGAAAATGTAACAATTAATAAACATCTCTACATTATCTTAGAAAGGGTGTTGAAAATATGAACATAAAGATTTCACTCGTTCTAAAGAAAACTTATATTTCCAAACGTATGATTTTTCCACAAGACATGTCCAGTAGCTAGCGTCATCTATGGTTTCCGTGATTCATCTGTTCTTTTTGGCGCGGAAGGATACTTTTGTCGGTAGTGAAGCCTCGCCACGCCCTTCACCCTCCCACCCAACCATCGCACAAAATAGGTTTTAGACTTGCAATCGACAGGGCCATGGGCCTTAATTAATCCCACGAGAAAGATGAATAGTGGTATTAGAATTATTTTTTTTATCATCGCGTTCATTAATAATTCTGATAATATGTTAAAGATGAGTTGGATTGAATCTAAGAGGAGGTGTACCCACAGTAATGTGGATGGAGAGTTGAAAGCCATGTAGGGGAAAAAACCTCCCTACACAGGACCAGGAATCGAACCTTGACATCCCCATCCCATACATGATGAGATTGCTGGCATGGGTTTTAGTTAAAGCTGTGCTTTGTAACTAAGCCTTTGAATATAAATGCTACCTCGAAAATTAGTTACTTCCCTTTTATGCTTGAAGTAAAACTTTACAGGATTAATAGTATATACATACATTTTGTTCTAAAGGTTAAGGAAATTTGCAATACTTGTGTTTTCTTGAATCGAGAAGGTACTTATTCCTAAACGTTAAAAATAAAATTACAAAATTACAAAATAGTCTATGAATATATTAACTGAAATATTCTATGGTATTTTGTTTGATTAAATGTATGTAACCATAACTTATTTTATTCAACAAGAAGATAAATAACTACAAAACCAATCCAGCCGAGTAGAAGGTAAAACTGTTTCTTTTAAATCTGAGAAATAAACCACCACTGGAATCATAGCTTAGTATTATTATTATTTGTATCGCTGTGTATTATAAGAGAGATTTGAAACTCCATAGTGAGGAGGCCACGCACAGTGGTGTTCTCTCCCTGTCGATTCAATACAAGACACGTATAGTTTATGATATATGTGTCTGGTCCAGATATGTGGAGCAAGATTGATCTGATTCTCATGAATATTTTAATCGCAAATCAACACAATGATCAATACGTTTCTAAGATTTTTATGTGGACATCAACATTAATTCTTATTTATTATTTGTCATATCGTCTTACTGCCCATTAGAGCTACACGCATATTTGCTAATTACATTAATGTGTTATGGATGAAGAACGTTGAATAAAGATAGAATATACCCACATTTGCGTGAGGGGAGAGTGAAAAACCACCCTGACCGGGATTAGAATCCCAATCTAAGGGATCAGGTACCCGTCACGTCCCCGCTGTTGATCCTGGGTTGTGCTAAAAACCAAGTGTTTCATTATATCTTAAAATTGAAGTTGTTAAAAAAAGGTCTTGAACAAAAGTTGCTTGATTTTTTGCGGACATTAAGATGCGGTATTAAAAAGTATAGGTTCCCATTTAAAAAACAAAGTTGACCTTGAAATAAACTTGAATACTTCACCAAATAAAAAAATACTTTCGATCTTCCCCTCAAATCAAACGACTTTTGTTGGAATATTTTTCTAAAATGTGTTATTTGTTGGAAAAGAATGTGTAGCACTTTAAATGCTCCATCCAATTTATAGAGAGTATATAATATTCTGACTAAGTGATTTCAACAAAATGTGACTAGCCCAGTGGAGGAACCAAAATGTTACTTGTTGTGGGGGGAGGGGGAAGGGATTAATAAATGGAAGCTATTAAAGTTTCTCTTCTTCTTTTCAATTTGGAGTTTTATGGTCACTTTTAATGAATATGTATAGCGGTTTATCTTTTGAGAATAAAGTAAAATGGCTGGCCTTTAAAATTAAAACTAGTGCATTAGACAGATAATCACGTCACATGTTTTAAGATTATATTGCATTTATATTTGCTATCATAAGGGATAGGGGTTCAAATACCAACTATAACCCACCCACTCTCTCACCTCCTTCGGGTGTGCCATTGGATTAGCTCAATTTAATGTCCTTTATCTCTATTAATCTTTATTTGATATTTGTTTGTTAGATTTATTTTAGCTTAGTTAAACTTCAAGTGTGCCCGGAAGTTGGCTGAAATCAAATTGGCAGCAAGATAGTGATCCTGACTGATCCTCTGAGTAGAAGGGGGGG
>CABEEJ010004072.1:0-10845 GCA_901482245.1 Timema douglasi
GTGCAGAACATGTTTGTTACCATGCTAGTAGAGTATCGGTTGCTGTGGAGGTGTGAAGGAAGGCACGTGCTAGTCTACCTGGACCACATCCTAACTAAACCCGTCCCGTGTTTCACACAAGGGCCCTGTCCAAATCTACATAAAAACAACAAAACGCGATCGCAGCCCCATCTGTTCCTAAGCCCGAGAGTTTGTTTACACTCACAACAACCCGTGAAACGAATTTTATTACGCGTACTTAAAATATACTTCCAGCCCACCACCTCTTTTTTTATATAGGCCTAGGCATATATATAAAATCATCTTAGTTTACTCTAAAAAAAAAAGAAGTTATTCTTAAAGAAAAAAAGAAAAATAGAAGGGGAAAAAAATTGTGGCAAAATGTTCTAACGTCCCTCACAATCTTTGAGACTAGGGTGTTAACATTTCGGTAATTTTATTTTTTATCCAAGATGTTTTTATCGTTTCTAGATGGACGCCCACACAAGCGTTTGGACTACAAACTGCCTGGGACATGTTTTTAGTTCCGTACGCAGTTTTCGGGGCGTTGATGGAAGTTTAACTGTTTTGAGAAGAGAAAAAAAACCTTATCATTTCTCTTTTTACAATTATGTTCTAGTTCGATGAAGATTTTCTTTTTTTCTTTCTTAAAATATAAAAAAAAGGACATGGATGCATCTATTTAAGATAAACATGATACATAATTTTAAATAAACTTGTTTTTGTTTCAAGGTCGAAGTGAATTGAAAACGATCGTATCCTTGTGCGAGGATTATTAAATAAAAAAGTTTACTTGAGATATTTACGACGCATTGTTTTCATTTAGTTCTATATCTAGATAGTCGGGTTACCGTGTTAAGTGCACCTTGGTATTGAATTTGTTGCGAGTCAAACATAACTGATACATTCTATTTAGTTAAATAGTTGTGTACGATTTATTATACTAATGGATCGTTGCAGCGATGACTGAAGATTATCACCCTAAAATGTATTCAAAACTTTTTATTGGGAAAAGTTATAAAATTATATAGAATGAGGCTTCGCTCGACTTTCTAGTTAAATTTTACTCGTCAAAGATTATATTTTACATTCCGTACATTTTGAACTTTAGGTGTTTAGTTTTAAGCAAAACGTACTTATTCCGACCTTTGCACTACGATAGAGTCTTTAAAACGACCCCTTTCTCGGGTATCTATCTAATTGTTACACAGTACCACACAAACAAGAGTTGAGTTGTAATATTTTTAACCAAAGAGAAATATTTTATCCACCCATATACAATCGCACACAGATAATGGTTGCCATGGTAATCTAAACAAAGAATGGCTGTACAGATGAGCCACTGCGTATACAACAGAAAACCTGGAACTTCGCAAGGAAAATCGCGTTTTCGTTGGAAGCTACGATTTTTTTCCTAGGTCTGACCCATAATCTTTCAAATGAGTTGTAGTTTGTCAAAATAGGTTTAGCGGGCTTCTATTAATTTAAATTACCGGAAATGGGCTTATAAACATTTATTTAAGTTAATGCGCTGAAATTGATTTGAATATTTTAATTGGACATCATTATTTTCCCTGCCATTCCTTCTTGCGCAGATCCAGGATGATGGTCGGAGAAGGGGATTTGGTGTTAAAAGGGTAAATTATGGGGTGGTGTGGATAAAGGCTGACTACACCATCTAAGGCAAAGGTCCAAGTCCAGGCATAGGTATGTGTGGCTCTGAAGTCACTTTTTATACAGGGATGAGCCTAGTTATATATATATATATATTTATCTTTATATATATAGTTATCTATATAGTTATATATTTATATATATATATATATATATATATATAAATTCTACAAGTATTTTAATATTATTTTGCTGTGGGATTTGAGTAAGTTATAAGATACTGGTAAATGGCTCATTTTACAGAACTGAGTGTCAGGGACCGTGGTATAGTAAAATCTGTCCTCTAACTTGGACTCAATTGCTTGAAACCATTATCTAAGATCACCCCTGAAGAAAAAGTGACCTCAGAGACACACCTATATTCGTTGGGGAGAAGTAGTGTGGTATTGGAAACTTAGGGCATTGGAAATGAGAAAAATTTAATGTCAAAATAAAATTTAAACATTTATTGATGTATCAACTTTATTAACATAGTTTACAGAAAATATCTTTCTTTCTAATGTCACGAATAAAAAAATACCTAGTCTAGTTTTTTTTTAAACACTGTCGGATAGTAAAAGACAGAATACAATATTAGAATTTTCGAATCAACTTTGTTCACTAATATTCTCCCACTGTCTCAATCTGATTTATCATAAGCATCACATTTTGTAAATAGAAGAATTTTATTGTGTTAACACAATTCTCGTCGGCCCACCTTTGGACAAAGTCACACTTTATCCAATTTACCTCAAAGCTTTTTCCACATAAGATGCAATCTTTTGTCTCTTCAACTCTTTTTTTTTTTTTAAGTTTTGCAAAGGTTTTGTTAACTTTATTGCTCCTTTATTTGGTTTATTTTTCTTTTAATTTTTTCTAACTTATTATTTGATTTCTTCATTTTCATCGATCGTTTTTCTTTTAACTGAATTTTGTAAGGGAATGATGCTAATATCTCACTCTGAGAACAACGCCTTCGTCTATTATTTAGCCTGCTCCAGAGAGCATAAGATTCATTGCAGGAATTTTTGAAAGGCTTCGTTACGGACCTGTTGAGTGGTTGTGGTTTGTGGCTGCAAACTCAGCATGTGGATATTGTGTTGACGTGCAAAGAGAATCACATCAAACTTATTCTTGATGCAATAATGACCATCTAAAATGAGCGACCCACGTTCATCTTCAGTAAGTTGGAACCACTTGCCAAACTCTTGAAACCACTTCAGAAATATCTCAGCAGTTTTCCATGCACTAGTTTGAGCTGCAAACAAACTTCTTGGTGGTGCACCAATCATAAGAAGGTTGTTCATCCTCTGTCTAGATATCTAAATAAAGGAAGGATAAATGAATCTCCAGATCCATTATTACAAAGCATAAGAGTGAATGTTCAACCTCTTTCCCCAAACGTTAATTTTCCAAGTTTAATTTTTCCTTTAATGGGCATAACTCTTTGAGCCATTTGAATGAACGCACGTAACTCCAGTGTTATCTGCGTTGAACATTTTGCATGCAGAGAAGGAATATTTACTTTGAAGTTGTTTGAATTTGTCAAAAAATCTAGATCCTGAGGTTTGTCGAAACCAACTGCTCTTTACATACTAGTAGATTTAGCGGTTCTTAATGTGAGTTCAGGATTTCGTTTCATATAATAGCAATACAAGTCTTTATTAGGACATTTATTTTCTTTGTTGAAACGGTGATCAAGATTAAAGGCTTCAACCACATCAAATACCAACTTCCCGAACTCGGTACGGCTTAGTGTCATCACATGGTTACGTGATCTACAAGTTCCTCTTAAAAATTTCGTGAGAAAGTAGATTAAAATGTACCCATTTCTGGACCTATTTTCACTTCATTACCTAGTTTTAGCTTCGCCATTCTGTTTCTTAAAGAGCTTTTAGGTACAAAAAATATATATTTGCTGCCTGTCATTTTATTACATAAAACATTCACTACAGATGATTTAATGTTCTCTTCTTCCCAATTTCTATGCAAGGTTCATTTTTCCATTTTCTTTAATTTTGGCATAGTGTAAAATTCCAACGTTATTTAACCCAAACGAAGATTACCTATAAAGAAAACCAATATATATACGTTACCTAATTTTAGCAACATCATCTGGCATAATACTGGGTGTTTTATTTGTAGCCTAGGAATTACTTGTCAATAGTGCTCATAAAGTTATTCACCGCATTCATTAGTTCGTCCGGTTCTGGCCATATAACAATGTCTGGTACTTGCCGATCTGCATGGCAATCAAACAATCGCGGCCACTATTATAATATGTTCTTTTTCGAATAAGCCAATATCAAAACTTGATTTCGAGTTTGACCTTTGATGTGAATTTAACAAACAAACCAATTGTACCTACCGTGTGCGGGAAAACTTGAAAATTTAGTATAAACAAAGGACCGAAACTATACAAACACTCGTGCAATCTGTTCAGCTCAATGAAGCGACCTCAACTAAATGTTGTCTGCAAAGGCAGGCAAGAGTAATAATCTTATACCTGAGAGGGAGTTATAGCTAACAGTACCTAATCGAAACGAAAGTAATCAAATACTACTCAATGTCCGATATTTTAAGACTTTTACCTTATAGGTAATTCACTGCATGCATTTGAAATATTAAATTTTTCATACAGCGAATACATATGTGTATATATGGGGAGAAATTTTGCTATTTAGAGTGAGTGATCTTCTCAAAGCAAGATTTTGAAAATTGTATTAATCTAGAAGCTATTTAGCGTAGACTTTACATGGATTTTTTTTTTTAATTTAATGCGTCTTGAAACTTTTTGGAATTTTATGCAAGACTATATTTCAGACTCATATTCGAGAAGATCAAAAAGGTGTGAAATAAATTGAAGAAGAGCCTAATTTATTACAAGAAGAAAAGGGATTATTTCCAAAGGAAATAATGCCCCCCTGTACCCCTGTGTTTCCGCCGAGTCGACTACTACTGACTTATAACTCTTAGAGAAAACTTATGTTATAAATCTAGAATCTCAAAAAACTTTATCATAATACCAAATTCTTTGGGTAGAACAGCCATTAAATTAGGGATGTAGAAGAACTATTTCAAAATTTCTCTTTCGATGCCAACACTCTTTAACTCGATGTTTTGTTTCCAATTTCAATGTTTTTACCCATTTGAGTATTTAACACTCCGTTATCGAGATAAACAATCATTTGTTGTTTAAGAAATAATTGGAGAGCCTTTAAATGTGCTACTGGAGAAGACTTGAGAAGATCAGGTGGACTAACAGAGTGACAATAAATGAAGAAGTCCTAAGAAGAGGGGGTGAGGAGAGATGTGATTTGGATGTGATTCTTCGTTACAAAGCAAACTGGATCGGACACATCCTTAGGGGTAGCTTTTTTCTGAATTACGTCATAGAAGGAAAGGTTGAGGTAAAGAGAAGCTTAGAAAAAAAGGAAATGAAACTTCGAAATTCATCGAAATCATGAGTTTAATTTTTTTGACGATCAAAATAATTTCTCTACCTGTAGGACAGCGATAAAGTAAAAACATCATCAACACCTTCGTTGATTAAAGTACTAAAAACTATGTTTATCATTTAAAATATCATGCTTCTTCTTTCAAAACCAAATACTTAATAATAAAACGAAGTGAGTTGGTAATACTTTAAAAAATATTCTATAAAGGATTATTTTACCAACTTTTGTTAAAAGAAAAGATTTGTTCACCGTTCGGCAAATAATATAAGTTGAACTGCCGCAAGATGTGTTGTCAAAGTGTCTAGGGAGTCGAACCTGCTACTCCCATCCAGTCATAGGAGGTCGTGTGCGCACGATCACCAGGTAGAAGTCCCACGGTAGCGAGGTAGGGCTGTTTATTAGTGGCTGAAGCTGTCCACATATCGCACTGGAACACGATAATGCTTCTAAGAGGGGATTTGGGGGAAAACGGCGTATGTCCTGGTTTCCGGGAAGGAGTTTGGGGGAACAACAGCGTATGTCGTGATTTCTGATAGGGGATCTAGGAGGAACAACTGTGTATGGTTTGAATTCTGGGACGGGTTTTAGGGGGAACGGCAGTGCATTTCGTGACTTCTGGAGGATATGTGTGTAACAACGGCATATGTCACGAATTCTGGGATGGGCTTTGGGGGTAAAAATACCATAAATAAATAAAATATTAAGTAGTGGATCCCCCCCTCATACACATCTTAATCTATGTGTGCCAAAATATTATCCCTTTTTACCTTACTTTTCTCTTAATATTTTCGGAAGATTTTAATTAAATATCGAAGTGATTCACCGACAAAGTGACCCCAAATATCATAAAACCATAAATTTATTATGTTGTAAATCAATAATTTAAAAAAATATTCTCAATATCAGATAAAAACTGTTGATGTTATTTCTTTATTTCCAAATTGTTTTTTTTTTAAATATTAAAAAGAAATAGATTTGGTTGGAACCCGCCCATAGGATCTTTGCGGCCTAGGTGGCCGCTTAAGCCGGGTCCACACTTGTATTATATCCTTGTATCGTATCCGTCGTGATTAGGGCTAGTGTAGGTGAGGATAAACACGGACAAGATTGAAACCAAATACCGTCAGGTACTATCCTCGTTCCATGCAGATCATTGATGCGATCAACAATCCCAATCATTAACGGAAAATTTTCCACGTTGATTGTATGCGATGTAGGGGTGACACCTATAGCCTATTATATATTCACCAAATAGTATGTTAAGGGACGAGTTGATAAGGATAAGAAGTAATTAGGGGGTACAGAGGGTGTCTATAAGGGGGCACTTAGGAGAAGGGAGGGGAACAGATGTTGACAGCGAGTACTCGGGCCAACCTTTAAATTATTTTAATTATCTTATTGATGATAAACATTATAGAAATATGAACATAGCGGCGTCAACTAAGGATCACTTTCATTCGTTCATTTACTACTACTAACACTACCACCACCACCACTACTAGTACTACTACTACTACTACTAATGATGATGTCGTAAAGCCCTGTTAGGCCTAGTCTCAGTATTCCGAAATTGTGGATAATCCGAAAAACATCTCCGTAAATGAAGGGGTGGGAGGCAGGGGTGGACAAATTCTGAGATAAAAGAGAATTATTATAAGAAACAATGATGATAAATACTTAATATTTACATGCTGAAGTCAACATAATGTGTTTTTCTGGTAACTAATATATGTTATAAAACTCATTCAAGGGTAGTTTAAAATTAGTGAAAATACTCTGCCTCTCCGTAGACCAGTGGTTTCCAACCTGGGGGAGGGGAGGGGGGCGGGGCGTGGAGTACTTCCACGAGGGGGAAGGGGAATAATTAAGAAATAACTTTAAAATCGTTAAATCACTTTTCCAAAATAATTATTATAATTATTTCTTACGGTACTGCCTACTAGTTGTATTAAATTCGGTGACCAGCCAAAATTGTACATGCACGTGTTTATTTTAAAGCTTGCAAGTCTCGGGTTCTTCCCCCACAATTCTCCTTACCACTCTCCCCTGAACATATTTTAAAAACTTTTTAGATCAACAGAGCCCGTACATCAGAAAAAATACATGATATAACCCTCATTTTCCACTAATATTATGAACTTTCTATAAAGACAGTTAATGTGTCCAAGTAGAAAAGCATACAACATACGTAAAATCACACACATGTTCTAGCTGCACCTTTGGCAAAGGTCCGTTACTCAAGGGCTTCGCGGAGCACAGTTTGAAAAACGTCGCCCTAAACTACCGTTGCGGCCTCATGTAACACTACCGAATTTTCAACTCTGACTCTCATAAAAATTAAACAGCGTTGTCGACAAGAAGTGAGTAGCGATTTGCAGTGTGCTTTGTCAAACATCAAACCCAATATTCAAGAACTGATGAAGAAAGCAAAACAGTTCCAACCATAACGAAAATCTTCGTCATTTTCTTCTACCATTATTCTGACAGTGCTGCATTGATTTTTGTATTAAATGCACCGACAACTAGGTTGGTTGACTCTACACCTATAGCAGGTGCCAGCAACCGATCAGTGTAAAAAGTCATGCAAAAAGCAGAACTAATGGAAATAATTATATTCTACAAGAACTCATAATTTTAATATCTCTCTCTCTCTCTCTCTCTCTCTCTTTATATATATACAGCCCATGTTGGCGCCCCACAAAATATAGTGAACATAGCGGAGAGAATGAAAATGAACTTAAGGAGATAGAGGTTAATGGATCATGATATGCAAGTGTTTAATAAAAAGGTCATATAAACATTGGCTATAGGCTGTACAAGTCTTTATTCTCAAACAATCATTTTAAATGTGGAAAATTAGTGGCGTAAATACAATGACCGGGGATACGTATAAACTCCTTAAAAATATTATATCCTTTGAAACTATAATCTTTGAAACATGAGTATTACAAACAAAAAGAATCAAAATATTAACATGTGTCATCGAGGCTAATAAGCGATATGTGATGGTCTAATTCTAACACTAGATAGAAGCAACTACCCCATATTATGGCGTCATCGACTATCCGAGAGGCGGGCAAGTCGCAATACAAGATAAGTTTATTTAAGTCACGCATATACTCGTAAAAATGTTTAATACTCCTTCCATGACAACTATACAGAATATTATCGTCCTAGACCTTATTTAGCAAAGCTATACCAAATTTAAGTTAAACATAAAGTTACATGTTATATAGACTTACTCTTCACACTGGCAAATTAGATAGATTATGGAAAAAATAAATAAAGAAAACATCAAATGCGAGCTACCTACATGTGAAGTATACACATGGATGAGACGTTTGATACCTCACTGACCCCAGAAATAAATTTAGCATACAAATCAGACCAAAATGTAAATTAGTAAAAAAATATAAATAAAACTGAGCCAAAACGTAATAAGTACTTTTCACTCGCATAGTCTTAAATAGTTAGTTATACCTAAAATGTTATTTTAATTTAAAAATCAAATAAATAAAAGGGCCGGAAATGAATTTTAACTTACATAGAACACGAGTAAGTCCCTACAACTCGCTGCACATCAAAGAGTAAATTACAAAAATAATCACTGGCTTTTAAACAGTCCTTCTCGGCTGGGGAAAGTCGGTAGGGGTAGAGATGCGGTCATCAACGTCCACTCATGAAGCGATATTATACAGACGCATGCGCACTGCAATGTTTGTCTGAAGATGCGCGGTAGGGGGACAGTCAGGATGACTTATTATTTTCCTCCCCTAGCTCACACACTTGTGCGTTGTCCAAACCAAACCCAGGGGAGACTGTGCTCTGGCGGGATATTATGTATGACACTGCAGACACATTGTTCAAACGTTATTGTGTACACCTCTGTCACTCGGGTGATTTTTCTTAAGAGTGCGGTAGAAGGGAGCGCGAGTAATTTTACAGTTTTTATAGCATTACATTTTTTTGGCAAAAATAAATCAGATATTTCTCCAGTAGCAACATAGAGCTTAGTTTTCTGCACATGGTAATATCAACAGATCTTGAATATATGTCAAGAGTGTCCTGGAATTTTGTCAAAACTTTTTAAATAAAGAGAAAAAGTTTTGACAAAATTACAGGACATCCTTGACATATATTCAAGATCTGTTGATATTAGCATGTGCAGAAAACTAAACTCTAGGCTGCTACTGGAAAAAATATTTGATTTATTTTGGCCAAAAAATTTCAATTCTATAAAACTGTAAAAACACTTGCGCTCCCTTCTGCCGCACCTTAAGTTGGCATGACCTGGACTTCGCGAAGCAACGATGAAATAGGATAAGTCCATAGAATGTTTGTTGGCGGGGATTGAATCACTTCATTGTACAGTAGCCTCATTACTTCTTTGGTGCTGACTGACAGTTTACAGATGACTTCTGACAGTAAACATTTAGATATATATTTAAATTTTGACTGTCAGAACTCACAGCTGCTAATCACATGTTTTTACAGATCATATGGTTCGGCGTAGGGATACATAATTTGGTCTGGTAACTTTTCAAAGCCGTCAGCTGTCAGTCGGCACCAAAGAAGCCATGGGGCTACTGTACACTGTACAGTCGTCATGGTACAGAAATAAAGAAGTGATTGAAAAGCATCTACAATTTTTTTAAATAAATATCCCAAAAAAATATGGGGGGGGGGAGAGGTCTTGGGAATTTAATTAACTCCCGCGGGGGAGGTGGCATCAGTTGAAAAAGGTTGGGAATCACTGCCGTATACCTTTGCATTTTCCCCCATTTAGTCCAAATTTTATTTAATCCGGACAAGTTTTGTTCCTAATTAGTTCGGATTAATGAGGTTCCACTGTAATAATTATTTCCATTTCCTTTATTACAGTGCTGTCCAACAGCCAAGAGACCTATACCAGACATGTAGCATAATAACATAAGAAAATAAACTAAATCATAGATAAATAATGATACATTCAGGTAAATAGTTACTAAAATCAAGGAATAATAATAATTATTATTATAAAAAATAAATAAAGAGAAGTAAAATTATAAGCATTCAAAAAGCATTAATATCGTTAAAAAATGTACAATAAATAAACGAAAAAAGCAGAATAATTTAATTTTAAATATTTAAGATAGAACATATTTTGAATAAATTAATAAGGAAATTCCTTAAATAACTCTTTGAGTTTGGATTATTTGTGTGTGTAATAACAATCGAATTTGGCAAATTAAGAATTGTCGCTATGGTACAAGCGAACTATATATAGGGCTCACCTTGTAAGAGTTATCGAGAGAAAATAATTTTGAATTATAAGAGGCCCGAGAATGGACATGAATACCACCTACATGATCAAGGGCCAATTTTTAAAAAAAATTATGGACAATATTAAAAACAATGATAATAGTAATAATTGGAAATTTTCAAAAAACGGAAAATTTTCCATTTCAAATCTCTAGTCCCTGACCCGAGATAATGTTCGGGAGCACCTCCAAACATATTGTATCCTCACACCTGTAGCTTCCTTTGATGCGACGGTGAAATAGCGACTAGGGACAGGACGCGGCGCATTTGATACGCATTTCGCTCTCATGATCACGTCGAGGATACAGGACCCCGTTTAAGATACGATACGATAATCTGATACAAGTGTGGACCCAGCTATGGGTTTGCCTAATAGTCTGGGGCAGTTGTTCAATCCTGCACGTCTTGGTTGCCGAAGTGCATACCCCTGTTT
>CABEEJ010004072.1:11022-70756 GCA_901482245.1 Timema douglasi
ATTACAGACGGGAGACTCGTGATATACGTATGTGGAGATACCACAGGCTTACACACACATACACACACTCTGCCTACCTGAGTTACACGGAATCATCTGATGCGAGCGGCAGTCACAGAACGCAATTAGTGAGACAGATAACGCAATTTTGTCAGAGATAGAGTAATGGGACTGGTCTAGGAGCTACATTTCGGCGTCTTTTAACGTTCTTCACTGAACAAGCCTGTTCTGGGACTTTTTTTAATTTTAGTAAACATTTATTTGATGTGTCATGGAGAGATGGGTTGGGATTGTAAGAAGGAACACAGCAAATTAATAAAAGCTACTTTGGTTCGTTGAATCGTTACAATGTCTATAAAGTACACTCCTTGTACCTTGAAAGATAGCCGTCTCTCTTCGACAGATTTTTCTAGAATCTATCTTACAGGCTACACTATATTGTGCTGGGGTTCCAAGGTTCAATCCTCGGTTTCGGCACAGATTTATCTGATTACCAAACACTTCCTTCACCTCTGACAAGACATGTATTAATACAACACATCACAATTTGTGAATGTGTGGAATGCCAGTTCTCCGCCGTAGTTCGGATCCCACGTTTAACTGTAGGTCCTCCATTTCATCTCACAATCACCCTGCCATTACACATTAGCGTAAGTGCGTGCAACCCGAATGGGTAGTAAGACGCGGTGCTGATAATAATAATAATAATAATAATAATAATAATAATTCAACATATTGGAAACGTGCCAGGCAAGCTTGCTACAATTCTCCAGTAAAATTGGGCTCTTTCATAATGTTACTGAGTCGTGATCACAGGGTCATCCTACAGTTTTGTACATCATGTCTTACTAACCATCCGGGCTATACACACTCCATTTTTATTTTTTTTAGCACTCCTTCTTACTACACGTTCGGGTTATACGCTTATGCACTAATTACGCTAACAGGATAGGGATGAGGAAGATTGAATTTGGGAAGTGCACCCGTATTTGCACGGATAGAAAGTGGGAAACACTTTAGGGGAAACCACCTTCAGTACACCCTGCCAGGATTGAACCATGATCTCTCCATCATCAGCAGTCCAGTTTATTAAGCCGGTAGTCCGTGTGTGAGTCGAACGATTATCAAGTGATCCGCCTTGGGAAAAAGTTTGAGAAACAATGGTCCAAGTTGTCACGCTCACAATAGATTAGGACTGCCAATGACTGGGAGATTGGGGCTAGAATCCCGGTAGGGTGTACTGAAGGAGATATTTAATAAATTGTTTTCCACTCTCCCTCCACGCATCTACTTTAAATATAATCTTCCTAACCCCTAAAACCATTAGCGTAGTTAGTTTATGAGCGTATAGCCCGAACGGATAGTAAGACGCGGTGTTGGAAATAATGTGAATAAGTAACATAATTTCTCTATTTTATGTTTTCTTGTGTGTGAACATTTTCTTGTCCGAACTATTGTCGAATAGTGACGCTAAGCGAAACATCTTAAGAGTCTCGTTGTGAAATAAAACGAGATGAAACAAAAGAACGCCGGGTAGCCAATGTTGGCGGTTTTATGTTTGGTCCACTTTGAATATTTCTTAGCACGGACAAGACAAGTGTTATCTACCCGGCGAGTGGTACTATGACGTCAACCCCATTGTGTGCAGGTGTTATTAATAACGCGCGGTTAATCGACTTATTCTGTAGTCGGCGACTGACTCGCTGGGAATGTTGTTGCTGGGCCTGGAATCCGCGAGCTCTTCTTGGACCACGCGCTTTCAGGGGTGTCCTAGACGCGTGGGATAGCCATAACTGGCCCATCAATTTATCACTGGGATAACCCCCCCCCCCTCTCACCAAAAAAACCAAGTATACAGTTTTATGTGTCGTGTCAAACAGGTCATATATATTTTTTAACAAAATCGTTAAAGCTTTTTTTTATCACCACGTTTTAATACCCGTTCCGGTTACACGCCTATGTACTAATCACACTGATGGCTTAGAGATTAGGAAGATTAAATTGAGAAGAAGTGCACCCACATTTTCATGGAAGTAGAATGTAAACCCATTTAAGAAAACCACTCTCAATGCACCCGGCCGGGATCGAACCCCGATATCCCCGTCTTTGGCAGTCTATTCCAACACGAGAGTAGCGAGTTAGACCACACGGCCACCAAATTAGGTAAATCAATTTTTTAAATATCGGGAATTTTCAAAAATCATTAATTAGTAAACTATCTTTTAAAAATTTTTACACAGAAACCAAATGTACAGTGTTATTTGGAGGCCAAACAATCTCTAGATATCCATTTTTGATCAAGTTGGAATTAATAAAAAAGTTACTCGTCAGTTAACTGCCCTATCCTTAATTTAATTGAATTTAATCTAATGTTCCGAGGACGTGATTTGTAAACTCTAGATATAAAGTTTGAACATCCTTCAAACAGTTTCCGATCTATGGCCAGGTTTAGACAGATATACTTACAGAAGGCATGGATGGGGGACATACAGAATTCTAAAATCCACTTTTATTCTTTGTTCGGACGCACATCAAACTTTAATATTCATTATAATCCAGACGTCGAAAGTTTTCACGATTACAATATTTTCTCTTTAAATGAGAAAGGAAAAAATAGAAAAAGATTAATTTTAGTTTACGAGTAGCTTAAGGCGAAGCAAGAACACAACTAGATGTTGTTTGTAGTTACAATGTCGCATTTCAGAGGTGTCCACCATATGTTCCTTGGAAAATAAAAAATACAGAAAAAAAAAGGTTTTTTGTAAATTTTCATGGCCATTGTTAAGTTTCCTTAATAATAATAACCAGAGATGATTTAGGGTGCCCTGTCATTTAGCTATGGGACGGGGCATATATGTGTGAGTGAGTGTGTGTGTGTTTGTGTGAGGGGAGTCTCGTGAGGTTTAATGGTCACACACGCAGGACAGGTGGGAGAGTCAGTACAGTCAGTTTGATTCACGTTTTTATTGTTTGTTTTTTTAGCACCGCAACTCACTATCCGTTATAGGTTAGACGCATATGTATTAAATTACACCAATGTGCTAGCGACCAAAAAGATTAAACTAAATTTAGAGTAAATGTACCCACATTTTCGTGGAGGGAGATAGTGTAAAACCATTCAGGCAAAACCACACTAGACCCGTAGTTGAACCCCGATCTTCCAGTCTATTGCGAGAGTGACGCCTAGAACATGAAGCTCAGAAGCGAGTGAATCAAGTTTTCTTCCCAAGAGCCTGTTTCACACCCGATTATCTGAGACATTACGCTAAGACCGGGAAAACGTACCCAAGTGCGCGTTTTCCGCGTTGTTCTGGTGGCAACACTGATATTTATATCAATTTGAAAAAAAATTCATTTTAAAATAACATGGTGACCTGGTGGTCTAGGAGTAAGATGTCAGACTTCTGTGCTGGGGTTCCGGGATTCAATCCTCGGTCCCGGCACAGATTTATCCAATTACCAAACCCTTCCTTCACCCCTGACAAGACGTGTATTAATCACAACTTGTGAATGTGTGGAATACTAGGCCTCCACCGTGGTTCGGATTCCACGTTAAACTGTAGGTCCTCCATTTCATCTCACAATCACCCTACCATTACACAATTAGTGTAAGTGCATATAACCCGAACGGGTAGTAAGACGTGGTACTAATAATAATAATAATACTTTCTCATCTAAAGAGAAAGTAATGTAATAGGGAAAAATTTCGACTTAGATTATGATGAATATTTACGTTTTATATGTGACCCCGAACCCATAATGTGGGTTTTACACTTCTATCTATCCCCATGTGTGTGTCTGTCTGTCTCTGGTCTTGGATCTTAAACTGTTAGATGGATTTTGTTCAAACTTTATATTTATATGTTTTATGGCTATACCTCGAGAATCTTTTCTAATTCGACCATAGTCCTTAATTTAAGGGTAGTTTACTTTTAAATGATTTTTGTAAAATTTGTATTTTTTGTAAATTACTTAAACGATCTTTTTACAAATTTGTATCTGGGCAATATTTTAGTGATACATAATATATTTATTTTTTCAAAAGTAAATCAATTTAAAGGTAGTTTAATTCGACAGATTTTAGAAAATTTGAAATCTTTAAAAAAATAGAATATCTTGAATTTTTTTATATTATAAAATATATAAATGTTTTGAGGTTAATTTACATAGAACTAATTTATGAAAATTTGAATATTTTTTTAAGATGGTGTAAACAATTTTGTTTGAATTTATATTTTAAGAGTGTTTATTATGTTTAACAAGACAATATGCTTGTTTTTCTAAGTCAAACATTCTTAAGGCTATCCTACAAAAATATTTATTTGCAAATTTTGTTCAAAGATGTAGTTTACTATTTGAGAATATTTGTACGATTGTATCTAAGCAAAGGGTTTAGGAGGCTGGACCCTTAAGAGATACATCAACTTAATTTAAATACTTTATAAGGTTTCCACTCTTCCTTTTTACTATCCCTTGGGTCAAGTTGGGGTGTTCTTTCATATTTTCCGAGTGTGGTATGTATGTAAAATAATTAATAAGCTAACATCATTCCTCAAATGCATGAATATTAAATTATCTCTACAAGAATTTAACTTTCTCTTTCTAAACCTGTCTTATAAACCAATCTAACCTTTGAAGATGACATATGACATTAAATACCCAACCTATAGCATGAGGAGATATTCATATATGTGTAATGGGACGAACACATGAAGCCATATGGTTTATTTGTGGGTAGAATTTAGGTGAAAGGAACGTTTGGAAACTAACAAAAATTTCTATGGTCAATATCGATAACATTTTACTATATTATTATTATAATTTCATAGGTATTGATAATATATATGAATAGTGACAGCTACAGTTCACATAACTTGACGTATGAATACGTGACAGTATGTCGAGAAGTTTTTCTGCAGATAACATGACTTAACGTATGAATATACGAACATTGCTTTAGTAACTTTTATCAAAATAGTTCTCCCCTGCCTTGGTCTGAGTGTAGCGGTATGTTCGTGTGTGCGCCTATTAGATCAGGAAACAGACTATACTATCAGACTCTCAATTACAAGTGGACCAGGTTCTACAGACACGTGCTGAAACAAACACACACAGGGGTTTACAGACACATACAGGTATATACAAACACACATAGGGGTATACAGACACATACAGGGATATACAAACACACATAGGGGTATATAGACACATACAGGGATATACACACATGGGTTTACAAACACACACACAGGGGTATACAAACACACATAGGGGTTTACAAACACACAGGGATATACAGACAGGGGTTTACAAATACACACACACAGGGGTTTATAAACACCTACAGGAGTAAGCAGACACACGCAGGGGTAAACAAACACACACAAGGTTATACAAGTACATACACAGGTGTATAAAGAAGGACACACATATATGTATGCATACACACACAGGTGTATACAGACACAAATAGGGGTTTACAAACACACACACACACAGAGGTATACAGACAAATAGGGGTTTACAAACACACACACACAGAGATATACAGACAAATAGGGGTTTACAAACACACACACACACACAGATATACAGACAAATAGGAGTTTACAAACACACACACACAGGGGTATACAGACAAATAGGGGTTTACAAACACACACACACACAGATATACAGACAAATAGGAGTTTACAAACACACACACACAGAGGTATACAGACAAATAGGGGTTTACAAACACACACACACACAGATATACAGACAAATAGGAGTTTACAAACACACACACACAGCGGTATACAGACAAATAGGGGTTTACAAACACACACACACACAGATATACAGACAAATAGGAGTTTACAAACACACACACACAGCGGTATACAGACAAATAGGGGTTTACAAACACACACACACACAGATATACAGACAAATAGGAGTTTACAAACACACACACACAGCGGTATACAGACAAATAGGGGTTTACAAACACACACACACACAGATATACAGACAAATAGGAGTTTACAAACACACACACACAGCGGTATACAGACAAATAGGGGTTTACAAACACACACACACACAGATATACAGACAAATAGGAGTTTACAAACACACACACACAGCGGTATACAGACAAATAGGGGTTTACAAACACACACACACACAGATATACAGACAAATAGGAGTTTACAAACACACACACACAGCGGTATACAGACAAATAGGGGTTTACAAACACACACACACACAGATATACAGACAAATAGGAGTTTACAAACACACACACACAGCGGTATACAGACAAATAGGGGTTTACAAACACACACACACAGAGATATACAGACAAATAGGGGTTTACAAACACACACACAGGGGTATACAGACAAATAGGGGTTTACAAACACACACACAAGGGTATACAGACACGCGTGTTCAGGATCTAAACACACATAGTAAGAGGTGTTGTAGGTTGATTTTATCTCGTTTTTTTTATCACCGCATCTCACTACCCATTCGTGTTATACACTAATGTATTAATTAGGCTAGTGAGTTAGGGATGAAGGAGGAAGAATACCCGCACCCACATTTGAGTGAAGGGAGAATGGAAAAACATTTAAGAAAAACCACTCTCAGTACATCCGACCGGGATTCAAACCCCGATCTCCCTGTCATCAGCAGTCTTATACCTCGTAGTGCAGTGGTTTTCAACCTTTTTCAACTCACATCACACTGAACAACGTGCTAAAATTGTCAAGGAACACCATGCATTAAAAAAAAAGAGACTTTATCATTAAACACGATGAATACTAAGATTACGTTTACAATTTTAGTAGCTAAAATTCTAATCATTGTGTTACTTTTTCTTTAAATGTTGATCTTTGGATTTTAAAGGATTTATTTTTATTCCTCGAATATTTCTCTCTTCTTTTCTTGCCTACTGTTGACGGGGAGATAAGTGTTTGTATTCCAGTCGGGTCTATTAAGGGTATTTTTTCTTAAATTGTTTCCCCACTTTCCTTCCAAACAAATGCGGGTAAATTACCTCTAAAATGTTTCCTTTCTCATTAGGGGCGTCACGCGAATTATATTTTGGAGGAACGTGCTTGAAACAGTGGATTATATAATTCTGGTTCTGAAATTAGAAAAATTCCCTGGTGACCAGAGATAGTACAAGGGCTAATGTTGAAACCACCGGTGTTTATAGGGGTATGTATTATTATTATCATCATCACCACGTCTTACTACCCGTTCGGGTTGTACGCACTTACACTAATGTGTAATGGTAGGGTGATTGCGAGATGAACTGGAGGACCTACAGTTTAACGTGGAATCCGAACCATGGTGGAGGCCTGGCATACCTCACATTCACAAGTTGTGATTAATACACGTCTTGTCAGAGGTGAAGGAAGGGTTTGGTAATCAGATAAATCTGTGTCGGGACCAAGGATTGGACCCCGGACCCCCAGCACAGAAGCCTGACACCTTAGCCCTAGACCACCAGGTCACCTTTATGGGGGGGTGTATTTACCCCCAGTTAATAGGGATATCCAGGGTTTTTCCTCCCGGGAAAATTGTAAAATTTGGGGCAATAATTTGGGCCTTGAATCAGTGTTTTAGGCACTATACTTTTAAAGTTGTTGGTTAGTAAAACATTTTTCCAGTTTCAAGTACTATTTGTTTTGACGTTAACCATCATTGCATGTAGGAAAACTAGCAAGTTCAACTTGTAAAAATTCCAGGCTTTATTGAGTAATCAACTTAAAACATTACCTAACCTTTTTGAGGCTATTAGTGTCTAGTAGGTTAGTAGTGTCCTTGAAACCAGTAGTAAGTGACATTGGCGTTACTAGCCTACTTGATTAACTAAGCTTTCTATACACTATACAACAGAAGGTGTCTCCTTTTAATATTTGATGAGTTATGAAGCTGGGGAATTTTTAAGAGTAGAGGTCGACTGTTGGGAAACTTAAAATTTGTCTGTACAAGTCTGCGGTAAATAGCTTTTATAATCGAAAGTATGTTGGTATATTACACAGTAATTAGAGAATTTTCCAAATCAAGATCTCGACCCTCCACAAAATTTCCATTTTTCAAGCTTTTCCTCAACATTGGATGGGGGTGACAACCCTATAACCCCTCCCCTCTGTTATGCACCTGTTACCTATCCCTACCCCATCAGAGTAATTATCATAATATGTGCATATAACCTGAACAGGTATTAAAAACTAAGGAATTTTACTTAGTTGGAATATACGTCCAGCTTCACAAAAGGTCCTATGTTTCAATCCTTTGTTATTTTTTAAAAGATTAAATCTCCTTATATAGATTATTGTAGGTTCCATATTCATGGTTGACCTTGGAATGACGCAGTCAGATACAATAGCTTTGCTGCTTCGACTAATAAAAAATGAGATGCCCTTGAGCTGCTTAAAGAATGTAGTTAATTTAAAACACTTAATACAAATTCTATTAGGAAGATAGCCAGGCTTAATTGTATTTCTCTGTAGTGGTGGATACATTACGGGAGAGAATATTTCGACTTTTTGGAGAGAGATAAAAAAAAAAGAGGTTTTGAAATGATGTTTGAACCTCGGATGAGTTGAGGTTTATGTGTTGTTAGTTTCTCGAAATTTCCACGACGTTTAAAGTGGAAGTGTGGGGTACACGACAAAAGGGCAGTATTTTTTGCAATTTTTATACAAAAACTTTTCTTTGGGCAAAGTTTAATAAAGTATCATTACAGTACAAACATAGTTTCATTTTCTACACATGGTGATATCAACAGTTGTTGAATATCTGTCATGAACATAGCGGCGTTAGATGAGAAACGTTTATAATGAAGAGAAACAGTTCTAGTTATATTCAAGGACACCCTTGACGGATATAAAAAACTGTTCGAGAGTTTATAAATACCCTTTTCCTTATGGTGACCCTTTCAATCTTACTATTGCTCCACAATTAAATAAAAACCTCGAGGCTAAAGAGGATTAAATATTACCCTTTTGTGTCCTACTACATCTGATGGATTCCCAATTTTTAAGAAAGGCACTAAGTGACCGAAATAAATGTCGATAGACATAAATCAGCCTTCAGTAGGCCTAGCTATTTAAATACACACCCCTTAGATATATTCTGTGTTTTAATAACAGCCAGGTATAGAACTGTCATAACACAACTCTCTGTAACATATGTTAACATCAATGAAGCAAACTTAGTTAAATAATTGACCAGTTAAGAGAAGACGGCAGGAAAAAATGGATCTTTGTTACAATAAATTAGTGAATTCTAGAGAAGTGTTTAAAAAATAATAAGAAGAAGAAAGAACGAGACACAAAGTAAGTCAGAAGCTAGTCTTTGTTAACGCAAGCCTATTAACATAATTATCGTCATGTGAGTGTTTATAGTTATTATGTCGGGAGGAAGGAGTGACGACCATTTAACCGCGACATATGTGTGACGTGACGTGTGCCGTAGAGAGGAATCTCATTCGCGTGCGCTCAAGGAGGGAAAGAGGCGAATGTTAAAAAAACAAACTAAATTGTGGTCCAAGAAGGCCCCGCACGCCTCAAAAGATCGCGGTTTCAACCCTATTTATTTAATCCGGGACCAGTTGGCGCTCGTGCTACCAGTCGGTCTTGTAAATAGGCCAACAAGGGGAAAATATTATATGGGGGAGGGGGGGAGGTACATTTACACGTTACAATGATATAAACAAATTTATGATATCCAGGATCAGTGGTCATCGCTAGTCATAGAGTTAGTACTGTAACAACTTACGTTGTAACAACACTTACCAACTGGGACAGCCAACTGGGACAGCCAACTGGGTCAACACGCGGCACTAACTTGACCAGCGACCTCCGCTCTCGCCAAACATAACAAGCCGACTGAAAAAGGTGTCTGCGCCTCGCCAGCCGGAAATGAGGCTCGGCCACGTGTTCGGCCAGCAGAGAAAATGGGAAGAAGAGTTCCGCTTCCGCTTGGAGAACTCTCTAGGTCCGTCCCGAACTTCTCCTCCCCCCTTGTTTGGAATGTTCTCCAACCTTCCCTTCCTTCGATCCGCCCCCCCTTTCTGAGAATTATAGTTTGTATAAATACGTGTGGTACCGGGATCTCAGGTCACTGACTACCCCACCGGCTTGAGGATAAGAGGTGAGGGCAGCGACAGGGTTTCGGGGGAATATTATTATTCTACAAAATTACTATTTCGGCGCCATGGGGGGAATTCTTCTAAATTACAGTTTTGGACTTTGTTATTTAATCATCATTATTTAATATTTGACTATGCTACGCGCTTATCGCGGCTGCAAGCTAGACCGTCGCTTTCGCCACCACTTATATTCAGGGCATAAGCCCCATTTATTTGTAATTCTTATGTTTGCCAATATTAGGTTTTACCCTGGCTTCGAAACCAGGCTAATGTTATTGTCAAATAGAATTGATAGGTTTATATTACTTTGTGGCCGTGTGTCATTGCTATGACGTCACGATTGCTACGAGCGCCAGTATGGAAGTTATATTTATATTAGGGTGGATAACTATAACGTTAAAGTAACCAGTTTAGGGACTAATCATTTTAGCGAAATAACCAAGGAACTATAAACCATAGACCATTTCACTGAGATCCCGGACCGAAACTTTTGATGAAGTTTATTATGTAACGTAAGGTTTATTATGTAACGTAACTTGTTTTGAGGAGGTAACATTTGTTTTCCTTGTAAAGTATTGATTCCGGAGTTGGACGGAAAAGCGCGCTTCACGCGGTGTTGAATGTTTTCACCACATTGTTGTTGTTTTTTGACCAAATAAAATTGTTATGTTCAACCAAGTAAATCTTTACCTAATTTACTGCCTCTCTCACCTTATAGAGATTAAGGGGGGGGTTGCAGTACAAACGTTGCTTTAATTTTTGTGTAACCTCAACCCCTTTTTTTATTACTTTCTTGAGACCCCTCAGAGAGAGGAAGTATTGTGATCATTAACAAAATCTAATTCGGATTTTGATGGATGTTTACGTTTCATGGACCCTCATGATGACGTTTGTCTGTCTTGAGGCGGGTTTTCCTAAATGGTTTTCCACTATCCCTCCACATGAATGTGGGTGCACTTCCACACAATTAAAACCTTCCTAATAACTAACGCATTAGCTTAGTTATTAAATTGGCGTATAACCCGAACGGGTAGTAAGAAGCGGCGCTAAAAAAAACATAATTTTACTACAGGCTTTAAAATTGGTATCTAGGATTTTCATAAAGCTCCTCAAAGATTTAAAAAAAATTTATCTATCTAATCCTAAAATTAAAGGTAGTGATATAAGGGTTAATAGAAAAAAAAAATCAATTTTATTGATAACGACAACCAACGTCTTGGTTAAAATTCGTGTCTAGGCCCTGTTTAACATTACAAACACAATAGAACTCCCAATTTTTTCCCCGAAAAAATTACTTTAGCGTAAGTTTAAAATTTTTATATCTTCGAAACTTTTTGAAATAAGAAATAACTTATCATTACAAATTTGTAGGATTATTAGAGATAAAATACTTTTAATTGAAATATATTTTTATCAAACAAATAGTTTTAGAGCTATAAATAATATAATTTTACATCAAGTTATGGGAAATGGGGAGTTTGCTATTTTCTTTGGTGGAATAGGATGTTCTTTTTACCATTATGTCTCTTCAGCGATGTTGTTATTTCGTTTAACAATTATGATGACTTTTAAATAAATGTTTTCAGTTTTAGGTAAAGGAACGATAAAAATAATTATGTGCGGAGCATCGTACAATTATGTTTTAATTAAACTTTTCTGTAAACAATTTTCAAAACTAAAGTATAACACTACGTTATTCCGTACCCTGGTATTTCAAAATATTACATAATCCGAGCATTATTTTCCTTGTGGTTAACATTTTTACAAGCAAAAACCTTCATAAGCTTAGCCTAACAGGCAGAAAAATCTAATCAAACTTTATACACCCGGTTTTTTCTAGACATAGGCCTACCTATTGATTATTTGTTGCACACCGTCATCATTTTTAATGCCTAATATGATACGGTTCATGCCTAGCAAACGTCTTACCTCCAATTTGACAGTATGTAGGTAACTTACACATTAAAGATTATGACATATTACCACGTACAGTAAATAATACCCACGGACAAAGTGAACTAGCACTTAACTACTTAAATATTCACTATTTTTCCAGTGTGGCATGTCACCAAAAAGAGTCCTACGCTACATTTAACACAGGCAATAATTTGAAACACGTGAACGAAGCTCATCTAATACCTGCCGTAATTACACAGGTAATATTTTGTAAAGCGTTGCGCAAAAGTAGTAATTGAGTCTTTGTCATTAAAGGTAGCCGTTGTGGGATATTTTTCATGCTATTCAAGTATTTGTGGGCCTCCGCAAAACTAAGCGAGAGAGCCTTAACAACAAAAGTTCCTTAAAAAATGTTTTTGTTTCCATTATCGTAAGACTGAATAGGACGGACTATCTACACACTGATTTGGACATCATTTTTTTGGTGAATGATCTAGAGGACTATTTACTGAACAGCATTATTTTCTTCGAATATTGTTTAGTTTTTTTTTAGCAGCGTGTCTTACTACCCGTTAGGGTTATACTTATACATGCTAATCACGATAATGTGTTCGAGATGATGATGGTTGCATTTAGAGGAAGTGTACTTACATTAGCGCGGAGGTGGAGTGGAAAATCATCTAGGGGATAAAACAACACCAGAATTAAAAATCCCTATCTCCCCATCATCGACAGTCCACTAGTTTATTGCGATAGTGACACCTTTAGATCGTTCGATGACCGAAAGCTGGTCAGGACGTGGTACAAGTGACAAAAAATGTTCACATTCTTTCCAACACTTCCTAAACGGACACAATGTGGAGCTAAGACAGTCTTCTCTAAAAACACAAAATATCCTGGTTTATTAACGTGCCACCAAAGAATGGCAAGGTAAAAAGAGTTTAATTGTCGTCAAACAAAGGGAGGAAAAAAAAAAGAACGAAAGAAAGAAATAGAAGTCGTTCCACCTTTCGGGAGCTTCTCGTCGGTGGAAATCCATGAGCGATGTCCTATGTCGTGCCGCTAATGCGCTTTTAATTCGACTTTGGATATAATATAAGTGTCCCCGTGACTGGGGTGTGGGCTACTTTTCTCTGCACACTGCCCATTCTCCTCTCTCTCTCTCACACACACATAAGGCCCCACTAATTTCACCCCAGCTATTGGAAAACACTGGTAATAACTCTTGTACAAACTGGCTGTGGAGGGTAGAAGGGGGTGAAGTGGGTAGGTGGCAGGGTGACCCAACGTTTTGGGGCTTCCCAGTGCCCAAATGACTCGTAATGACTGTGAAATTATACGTCGGGGCACCTTACACAACGTGAGACAGTCCTGAAGATGTTGTTAGGAAAAGCGGGTTCGTTAGGTAGGGGGGGTTGAGAAGAAGGGGAAGGAAGATAAGAACATACTTTAACGAATCAATTATTTCTCTAAAATTGTTATTAGGTTCATACCAAGTATTTAGAGACACACGTTGTGTGGCCTAAAGGAGTGAGTCATTGGTAGGTAAAAAAGAAGACAAACAAAAGATAGCAACATGTCACTTCCTAGAAAAGACAAAATGTTGTAGTAAAAATAAAATCCACTACAGGGGTCTAATTACTTGACTTGAATTGAATGAATGTAAAACAAATCAAAAAATAGCTTATCGGATAAAATTATATCATCACGCGAAGGAAGTAAATTTGTCTGGAATCTTCCTAAGGTGGCGAGGAAAAAATTGCGGGTTTAGTCCGTGTTTAAACAATTTTCATATTGTAAAAATTATCAGTTTTGGCCAAAATAAATAGAATATTGCTTCATTAGATACGTTTAGTTTAATCTTATACAATTCGTGGGCTCAACAGTTCTTGAATATCTTTCACGAGTTTCGTGGCATTTGATGAGAAATATTTTAAATCAAGAGAAAATGTCCTGGTAAAATGCAGTGATACCCATGACAAGTCTTACTTTAAAAAACTAAAACTATAACAATTTGTACTCAAAATTGTGTAAATTGTTCAGACATACTAAATATTGTATTCATTTCTTTTAACTTTTCAGTACAACTTGTTTCACTGTTAAGGCTATGATTCCATAAACGGTTGGCACACTTGCTTATCTCAATTTTGACACCAAACTGCCAAAAATTTGCAATGACGAGTCAAGTTGAGTAAAAACTGAGTGAATCTGCGGATTTTATAAATATTCTTAAACTCAAGTCAAAGAAACTTGGTCATCTTGTCTCAAATAATGGTAAGAAATAAAAGTTACACAAAATTACTCTTTTATTCTCAAAGATTCATAATTATATTTTATGATTTTTTCACCTCGGATTTTTACAGAAATTCGAATACCATATTTTTTGTCAATGTTTCTTAGGCCTTCATCACAGTGTCTATCTTTTTTTTTTTAACTTGCATGGATATTCCATTATATCAATAATAAATAAAAACAACGGATACGGATATTGACGAATTTTTGTTTTGTATGATTTCCTTTCAAGGTTATAAGGACAAAATGATTTTCTCGGGTACAAAATGATATTTGAGTGGGTCCTTGATATAAGATAGTGTAAAAACACAGGATGTACAAAACTGACCCACCACCATTCAAAATACAATCAGTTTTATTAAAAACCAGCTTGAATGGGTGAATGATTTAAAGCGTCATTTTCAAGTTAGACTGGTCTGTTGGTAATGTGGAGGTCAGGGCTGTAATCCCGATCGGGTCTACTGAGGGTGGTTTACCCTAAATGATTTCTCACCCTCCTTCCCCGCAAATTTGGGTAAATTTCTAAAAAAAAATGCGTCCGTCCTCATCACTAACTCATTAGAGTAATTATTATATAATACGCGGGACCTGAACCAGTAGTAAGACGAGGTGATAAAAAGTTTTATAAAAAAACTGTATCAATATTTGGTGGTAAAATAGTTTATTAATCCCCTCTCCCTCTCCCCCCTGATATTATTATTATTAGCACCGCGTCTTACTACCCGTTCGGGTTATACGCACTTATGCTAATATGTAATGGTAGCGTGATTGTGAGATGAAATGGAGGACCTACAGTTTAACGTGGAATCCGAACCACAGTGGTGGCCTGGCATTCCATACATTCACAAGATGTCTTGTCAGAGGTGAAGGAAGGGTTTGGTAATCAGATAAATCTGTGCCGGGACCGAGGATTGAACCCCGGCCGCCAGCACAGAAGTCTGACACCTTACCCCTAGACCACCAGGTCACCCTCCCCTGATATTACTTCAGGATTGGTGCAATATTTAATACATATTATAGTAGAGCTTTGCGTGGAAACATAAATCGCTACAATTTTAACATCGTAATTTATCAAACCCTAATTTGTAAGTATCCTTTTAAACAAAATCAAGACGGTACTCATTCAAACTGGGATACTATCCTCTCACGTGTTTCTCTCTCTCTCTCTCTCACAGGATTCTCGAGGATCTCCGCCTTCAATTCTTGGACTGTTCAGGTGTCGGTCAAGCCAGCCAGCCTTCCCCACCTGCAATAAAACAACCAAAAACAAGCGTGTTGTTTGAATAGTGTTGATGGTGTCTTCAGGTAAAAAGTGTTCCTCCTCTTTGATTCTTCAGATACAATTGTCATCACTACAGATAGACAGACATACAGAGAAAGAGAGAGCAATAATTACTATGCATGTGTTATCTCCATCTGGACATAACAAGCTGTCCTCTCATTAAGAGAGAAGAGAAAGGAAAGGGGGTGGGGGGGGGTTGTAAAAAAACACTCTTCTAACTCGGTTCTAGTTCAACTCTTTTTCAAATCAATAAACAGACACGATTTCCAGCAGTTATTGTTGAGGTGACACACCGTGCAAGAGTGGCGTAAAGGTATTATAAACACCCTTATCAACTAACGAGGACCTTGGTTCGAATCATAAGGTCTCGGGTAAAGTCCAGATTTCGTAGGAAGAGCGTTTTATAAAATACATAAAATATAATATATATTTTACCAGAAACATTGATAACATTATTATCAGTGTTATTTTATAGTTATTGATAATATATATAAAAAGTAACAGCTGCAGATCACATGACTTGACGTATGATAGCGTGAAAGTAGATTTAGTAACTTTTCTAGCTTTCAAATGAAACCTCAGTTAGGGGTCGACCACTGAAACATTCGTTTATTTTCTTTTTTTTCTCTCTCTCTCTATGTCTATCTTTATTCAAGTGATTGTGCTTGCATCTTCTTAAAATCCACCTTACTTGTCTTGTTTCCTAAAATAAGTTAGTTTTAAGTCACTCCAATTATCCAACACACAAATGTTTGATTTAACTCTTTACAATGGAGAATAAACAGTTGATAATTCAATACAGACATATTGTATACCCATCATGGTTCGAATCCCAGATGAGAGCGATAGTTTTTTTTGGCCACTTTTTCTTCCCAAGAAAATACGGGTAGAGCACCTTTCAAATCCTACCCTTTTCGTATTACTCTAACTATTATTATTAGAACCGCATCTTACTACCCGTTCGAGCTATACACACTTACGCTAATGTGTAATGGTAAGATAAATCTTTGCCGGGACCGAGGATTGAACCCCGGACCCCCAGCACAGAAGTCTGACACCTTACCCCTAGACCACCAGGTCACCCTCTAATAATTGTGATCTCATGTTGATAGGTCACATGGGTAGTAGGACACGGCAGTTTTTTTTTCCATAAACTAAAATTTGAAAATGTCAGCATTAATGTGTGCTATTACATGCAGCCTTTCTTTGGCATCACATAACTTAAACTTCAAAATGCCCAGATTAATATTTTTATCATAGAATAACTCCATTTGTGTGGCCTTGGTCCAATAGAATAGTTAATAGTGTTAAAATTCTGAACTGAACCGCCTCTCCAGTTCCAACTATTAATTTTGGAGAAATTTGTTAATCCAAACAAACAATAATAGTCATTTAACTATTGTTGTCTATTGACTGGAACTTAAAAGGGGACATCTATAGAAGCGCTGAGACATGTTCTAAAGGACCAAAAATCCATATTTATTTAAACAATTGTTATTTCAAAATATGCCTCATAATAAAATTAATAAATTAATACAAAACCTAAAATTTTAAGCGATTTAATTTAACAAAATAAATGGTAAAAAGCCGAAGAGTTTCACGTAAATTACGAGTTAATATTTCAAAACATAGACACAGCCTTCCTCAGACAAATAAAGTGAATCTTAAACAGGGTCACAACAGAACATTCTAAGATAACTGAGGATTGTTTTAGGGGTTTTGAAGGTTAAGAAACTGCCATTACCATAATAAATGCTGCAGTGGGAGGATATTTCTCTTTAAGTAAAACCTATCCTCGAAGGTGTTATTGTAATGCCACATTTCTCTTATAAATTTTATTAATAAAATAAATATGATGTAGCTTTTACGGTCCACCAATTTTTTTTATAGAATAATACATTTTACAATAAATAGCGGAATATGAAAGATTCATCCATACATGCTAAGTAGTTAAAAAGGTAATGTGTCCCATAATTAAGACACAAACTCCTCAGTTAGCTCATAGCACAAAGGTGTTTTTTAATGATAGGCCAAAGGCAGCTTTTGAAACCAAACTATTAACATTTTAATGGTCTATTTATAATATTTTTAACATACTTGGCTACCATTTTCGTTAACACATATTAAATTGTACAAACTTTGAAGAAAACATGATGTAATTTACTAACAAACATTTTATCAAAGAGGTGTCAATTCTTTAGTGTATATTTGATAAAACACGTGTTTTTCTTTAATAAAAAAATAACAGAATAATCAGGGAGAATGTTTAGGGTATTTGAGAAAAGGTAAGTGTTTTTTTATCGCTTTTATATCAAAACACTTTTTTGGTCAAAATAAATCAAATATTGCTCCAGTAGAAACATATAGTTTAATTTTTTTCACATGGTGACCTCAACAGTTGTTGAGTATTCATCAAGGGTGCCCTGGAATTTAATGAAAGCTTTCTCTCTTATTTAAAAAAAAAAGTTTGTCATCTGATGTCGCTATGCTTATGATTTATAATCAGGAGAATTATAACTCCATGTTTCTACTGGAGCAATATATTTTTTATTTTGACCAAAAAGGTTTTGCGAATAATACTACAAAAACACTGCCTTCAACTAGCGCCCCCTACACACCCCACCTCAACTCTCGCGGTGCTCGAAGTAAAGACCCTTTACCTCGATTTTGCCCTGAACTGTTTGACAGAAGATGGGCATGCCAGAAGAAAACAATGCTGGCCTGTTGTTGTTGTTTTTGTTGTTGTCGAGGGCAGTTTGATTGGGAGGCGGGGGTGGATGGGGGACTGTAGGTAAAGAGGGCGAGGGGTCTACTGGACTCGTGCTGGGAATTAATTAAAACCAGCCCCGCCATGTCCAACATAATTAATTCAGTGTTATGACTCAGCACATACGACCTGCCACGGCTTGGTTTTAGTAAGGGGTGTGAAGGGAGACTACCCTGTATCGAGGATATGTGACGTGTGTGGAGAGCCGTCAAGAGTAGACCTGAGTAACCACCTCCCGCCCACCCCCTCTCCCTCCTCACGTCGCCGAGTTGGAAAACATCGACACGACATATCAGACATTTTATTTATCATCGCGTCTTACTACCTGTTCAGGTTATACGCATATATTATAATTAGTATAATGGGGTAGGGATGAGGAAGGAATTATTTTAGAGTTAATTTATTCATATTTGCGTGGAAGGAGAGTGGGAAACTATTTAGAGAAAACCACCCTCAGTGGACCCGATTGAGATTCAAACCCCGATCTCCCCGCCATCAGCAGACCAGTCCAACTTGAGAGTGACGCCTTAGATCAATGTTTCACAAACTCGAAGGGAAAGAGCTACAAAGTCGGGGCGCGCTGCGGGCCAGAGACTTTAGAAATTTAATTCACACTCTCGTTTTTGTTACGCATCTTAATAGCCGTCCGGACTATGCACATTTTAATTACACTAGTATGTAAGGGATGACAAAGATATAATTTAGCTACATTTAGATACATTTGATCTAAGAGAATGTTGCAAACCATCTAGGTAAAACCACCCTCTCTGTACATTCAGCTGGAATTCAAACCCTGACCTTCCCAACACCAGTAAGCTAGAACAGAATATCCTGAAGTTTAATCCGCGTGACCACCGATATAGGTCTACACTAGATGTTTAAAAACTTATATTTTACCAGATGTGGGTAAGCGAAATACTAAAAGCGCTATTTATTAAATTAAGTATATAAAAATTCTCACACTCAAGTATTTAAAGTTTTAGTAAAAATAGTTTAAAATAGTTTTAAGTGTCTTGATAATTCAAAACTGTTTATACACTTAAATAATCAAACCCTTATATATTGTGTGTGTAAATGACTGCAGGCCTTAGAGTAATATAGCCTAATAGTATTGAAGAAAAAGCTGGCTGGTTAAATATGTCTTGCGGTCCGAATACGGCTCACGGGCCGTGAGTTTTCTACCCTTGGTCACTATTGCAACAGACTGGATTGCTAATAGTCTAAAGACCAAGATCAGAATTCCGGTGGGGTGTACTGAGGGTTGTTTTACCCAAAATGGTTTTCCACTCTCCATACAAATACGGGTACACTTCCTTTGAATTCAACCTTCCTGATCCCTAACATAGCAGCGTAATTAGTACATATGCGTACAGACCAGGCGGTTAGTGAAAGCGATGATACAAAAATAGTTGTTTTTCCACAATTGACTTGGTCACATCTTGGTATCGAGGGTTTACGACCAAGCGGCTACGACCAAGTGGTTCTGACCAATGTGGTGTGCAAAAACAATTTTGAAACGTTTTTCTTAAACAAAAATGGCCGTTGGGGTGGAGTAGATCTAACAGCTGTTGTGAGAATTTATGTAATCCTACGACATGTACCACAAATCGACGGAAAATGAGCTTTTTAATTGTATTCTTAGTTAGATTTGTGTTTCTTTTGACTTGTCCTAATATTTACACAACACGTCCAGCTAAACATCTCTTTCCAAAAATAACCTTATTAAAACATGAAGTACGTATGTAATATTGAATAGGCCTAGATCATATAGTACTCTTTTATCCATAAATAAACGGTTTTTAATTACCTACCTACTGTCATGTATTTATAACCAGCAATTGATTTCTTACATAAACTTAAAATCCATTGACTATGAAGCTGTACTCGTTTAGATCTAACATAATAAGTGATGCTGTTATTAAATTGGCGCACAAATTCTCAGCTCATTGGTCGTAACCAAACTGCTTAGTCTGGTCAAGGAAAGCGCTACCAAACCGAGCTCTGGTATCGTCTCGGTCATAAACATTTTGTTAACATCGATATCAGGTCAACCACGTAAACTCATCTTGTATCTATCTATACTATAGCTAAGATGTGTAAAAAAAAAAACAGTATGGTTCTGTACTTTTCCTTTATTCAATGGTGCATCTGGTGGGGAGGTGGGGTTGAAGCTGACGAGGTGAGAATTTACCCACCCTCAGTTCCAAACGGCACCAATAGTTAAATAAATGCTAAAACAGATTAAGCAAAACCATATTTAGAGCACTGAAAACGTGTCGCTACGTATAGACTCATGACGCGACATTTTGATTTTAATTGCCCCTAAAATTCTCGATTGCAAAGTTAAAACAAAATACTGAAATAAGAGGGGGGTTTTGGGGGNACTTCAAAAGAAAATTTCTGGGCTCGTCACTTCTTAGATATTATTTATTTGATAAACCGTAGTAAAAAAAAAACCATACTCACAAAACTAAAAAGCCACACGTGTCATTCATTATTCGTAATGGAACTGAAATCAATTTGTTATATCAAGTCGATTAATGATACCTTCCCCGCTCCGATGTCATTGATACGTCCAAACACGATATGGTATGATGGTCGCATGCTTATTATTAGTTTAATAACGGAATATATTGTCCGTCGTGTTATTGTACACCTACCACCCTCTCCTTACCCCTCTGTGATTTTTATAACGCACTTTGTTCGTCTGACAGAAGCGTGGGTGGGAAGAGCTGAGGAGGAACATTAAAAAAATAAAATAAAAAGAGGAACCAACAGATAGGAATGTCCTAAAGTAAAATAAAAAATTGAAGGATTATCGCTACACAATCAAAGCCTTGTCTAATATGGATCAAGTAGGTGGAGGATTCATCTTTTTCCTCCTCTCTCTCTCTCTCGCCTGCAATAATAGACGGTCTGTGATTGGTCCACATGGTCGGAGAGGTATTTATTTTTAAAAAAGACCTCTACCCCTCTTCCAAATATGTGACGCTGAGGTATGCACCGCATGACTCTTCCTTTATTCTTCGGGCAGAAGATGACGATGACCTCTTTGGCGACCTCATCAATGTCCCAAAAAAGTTTTCATTGGGCACGGTACTGGTGGGGGAGGGGAAGGGGATGGCTGATGATGGTCCAGATAACAATAATCAGTGTTTGCATTGTCATCTCCCCTCTCTTCCTTCATGGTACCCCCCTTCCCGAAGCATGGAGGGTTTTATCGTGACAGACACATTGACAGCGCTCATAACTCGCCTTCGCTAAGTGGACTCGAGGTTGCCCAGGTGTCGGAGTACCTATTCTCTCTCTCTCTATCTATCTATATCTCCCAGTGTTAAAATACCCACACTCTCTTTCTCTCAATCTCTGTTTCACATTCTTATTTATTCTCCTCTTGGTTTGGTTTAAGTTTGTTTTTTCCCCGCCTTCATCAGCGCCCATCGATGGTCACATACCACAAACTTAGGCAGGACATTTCTTATCTCAGGAGCAGAGCCCAGGTTTTTGATTACATAATAATTGGTTGCAAGATGATCAATATAATGACACTAAACATTTAAAAATCTGTATTCATTTGAGGTATTTAACGTGCACTTTCTGAGTCGACTGATTATGTCAGCACATGGTAATTTTCAAATGAATGAGAGCCAAAGGACAACCAATTTTGTCGGGAAAGGTATTTTCATATATTTCCCAGAGTTCTTTTATGTGCCAAAATTCACATGGGACCAACGGATTTACTTTACTTTCAAAGTAAGTTGAGCTAGGGACTTTTATCACGTAAGAAAAAAACCATCGACCCCGGTTGGGTTTGAACCCACGAACATCGGGTCTTGGGGTCAAGGTCCCACGACCACAAGGGTTGACATTTAAAAAAATGCTTCAAATTTGTATTTAAAACCCTCAAAAATGTGAATGAAAACTTGCCATGAACTCACAACAATGACTCAAATGTGCATTTTACAAGTGAAAACCACACAAATATTTGTATGTAATGAAAAGCTTTGTGGTAAGAGTGTAGAGGACGAAATATTTTATTTATGTTGGCAAAACTTTTTAGGGCCAACCCAAATAAAATATTGCTCCAGTAGAAACATAGAGTTTAAATTTTTCTCCGTGGTGATATCAACAGTTGTTGAATATGTCATGAGCTTAGCAACATTAGATGAGAAACTTTATAAATTAAAAGAAAAAGTTGTAATTAAATTCCAGGACACTCTTGAGAGATATTTTACAACGGTTGATATCACCTTGTGAATAAAATTAAGCTTTATGTTTCTTCTGGATAAATATTGGATTTGGTTTGACCAAAATGTTTCTATATAAAAGCTGAAAAGATACTGCCTTTAACTTGTATTCCCTACACTCCCACCTAAACAACTAAACTCTTGGATTGTACTTAATAAATTAAACAGTTACAAACACATATTATTTACTCTATGCATTTTCAACTAGCCATTTTTCAACGATCTTTAAAAAGAATATACTCGCCTATAATTCTGAAAAATATTAATTCAAATAAATGTTGTTTATTTTTTATCAGTACTACAACTTTGCAATGATAAGCGGTTTCTTGCGTTGGAAATTTACGACTATGTAAAGTAATCTCAAAGTGATTTTCACGCCAAAATGGGATGTGCCATTTTGTTTGTGGTGTTAAACAACGCATGAATACGAATTTTAATCAAAATCGTTAGAGTTAATTTTGAGAAAATCTCTTCTTTTCCTTCCCACCTTTAAGTAAACGACCCTTAATTTTAGGGTTGTATATCTAATTTCAAAGTATTCTCTGGGGAACATTATGATAACCTTATATCTCAAATTTTAGCCTGATGGGTAAAATGGTTTCAGGATCAGAGAGGATGCAAGAAAGTAAAAGTAAAAACTAGTATTTGAGATAAAACATTTTAGTTTTGACAGACCGATAATTTTTTTTTTAGATAAATATCTCATGAAAATGGCAATTTCTTACTTTTGAGAACCTTGCTTTAGCAAAATGTTAGAGGGCTATGACTTAAATTTACTAGTGGTCAGAGCTCCCAGCTACAAATCCGGAGGTTACGGTTTTGATCACCAGCACTTCCAGATTTTCTGTGAAGCAATGGGTCTAGAAGAGAGTCAACTCAGCCTCCAGAGGACAAATTGAGGGTTTCTTAATAGCCCCACGTCTTACTATCCACTCATGTACTAATTACACTATTGGGTTATGTATGAGGAAGGTTGACTTTAGAGGGAATGTAGGCCTACCTGCATTTGTATGGAAAGATAATGGAAAACCGTTTAGGGACGTACACCCGGCCGGGATCGAACCACGATCTCCCCGTCATTGACAGTCTAGTATATTGCGAAAGTAGTGCCTTAGATCATGCGCCACTGAAGCGGATAAACTGAGGGGCTACTTGAATAAATAAGTAGAGGCTCCAGTTTAGAAACCTAAGATTAACGGCACGAGGGTTCGTCGTGCTGATCACATGACACTCTCTATCTGCCAATGTTGGTACTATTTCACCAAATTGCGGCAACCACTCGGTCGGTTTAGCTCACTTACGGGCTGACATTATGCCAGAGATTTTTTTATTTAAATATAATTTTTTACAATACAACAGTAATACATACTATTGTCGTCGTGTGCTAGCAACTGATTCTAAGAGAAAAATTACTTTCTAAAACGTTCTACACAAACTTTATGGTTAAAGTCGACACTTAAAAACGCAAATTCCCCGTGAGGATCCCTGAATCAGGATACACCTCGCGTCAGGTGGACCGAGGACGCAGACGTCGTGATCTCAAGGCGTCCTCTCTTCTTCCATGACATGCATGAGTTCAGTGGCGGCGAAAAGGATCTTCAGAGAGCTGAACCTCATCTCTAGGTGTGAAGATCTGCGCAAATGTCACATCCACGTCGAGCTCAAGAACGACGACTTCAGTCGACTGAAGGGGATGGTCCGAGGACCTCCTGACACGGTCTACGAAATGGGGGACTTTGAGCTCGACATATTCGTACCGGACTCCTACCCTTTCATCCCTCCCAAGGTCTTGAGCGGGGGCAGGGGGTTGTAAACTGGATGCTTCAAAGTGTTGTGCATTTTGCATAGAGGTTGATTCAAGACTTAGGACCGTATGCAAGTGACGAGGCTGAGCGAAACAGGAGGTGGAGAGGAGTCAAAGGTGAGTTGATTTTTCTATCTACTTTGCTACAAATCAACGCACCTTCTACTCCACTTCACCTCCTGTTTCACTCAGCCTCAACCTTGCATACGGATAGGAATGATGAGACTACCGTAGTTAAAATAAAATGTTTCCGCATTATCGCGGGTAGAAAACGAAAACAACCAAATGAAGATCAATATCATCAACTAATAAAGAATGACCATGAACACGAGACGAACCAGGATGGCTCATTGGTAGTGTATTGACGCTCAAAGCTCAAAGATCCACGGTTCGATTCTCGTGTCCAGATTGTCAATTTTCACTCAACTTTTTGTTTAGCGCCACGTATTACTACGTGTTCGAGTACTGCACATGTGTACCAATTACTCTAACGTGTTAGAGATAAGGAACTTTAAATATAGATAAAGTGTACCCACATTTGCGTGGAGATATAGTGGATAACTATTTATGAAGACGCACCCTCAATACACCCGATTAGGATTCCAGCCCCGAACTCCTAATCGTGGACAGTCCAGTGTATTGTGAGTGTGACATTTTATACCATTCGACCGCTGAGACATTTCATTCAACTGAATTTGATTCAGCTATCTGGACTATGCAGTTCAAATATAGTTCCTTGGACCAACATAATAAAGTGACATAAGGTTCTACAGTTCTGGCTTCTGATAAAATGCTGTACTGTGTTTACAACCCGTGTTGTGTAGTGTTGTCAGGTTAAGCAGATCTTGTTAATACCATACCTGTGACATGTTATCAGTCACCCACTCTGGCACCAATTAACTAATTATACATAGAATGTACACACCTCACGATGGAATGTATATTCGTTGATACCTGGCCAATAATAATTATTATATTGAGTGATGAGAACATATCACAGGTAGATATTAAACCAACTCTGCACTGAAAAACGCGTCTTATGAACAGGATCCTTGACCTAAAACATTCACAAAGAACTATCAACAATTATTGAATATCTGTCTCGGGCATCGTAGAAAGTGAACTATGTAACCTTTATCTTGATTTAAAAAGTTGACGATCAAACACCACTATGCCATGACCGTTTAAGCCTAGCTGCCGTGTACATTTTCGCCACTTCATGGACATCTTGTAATAAGGCTGCTCATGTATTTACCAACAGTGGTATTTGAACAGACACATTTCAAATAAACATTAGAAATCCTGGTCAAAAGCTCCCATTCTTCTGACAGATATTCAACAACTGTTCAGATTAATAAGTGTAGAAAATTAGACTAAACGTATCCGCGGAAGAAATATTTAATTAAAGCTGGCTTAAGAAATATTTTGTTATAAAGACTGTAAAAAAACAAAACAACATGACCTTATGATACGTTCCATTCCACCTTACACTAAATTATAAATGTAGATTCCTCTTGAAGCCCTCCTGGTGATATCGGGACGAAGACAATTCAAGTGAGGGGCTACATGTTCCCAGGTAAAGTTCAAGACGCCCGTGTGGCACCCTAATATCTCCTCGGTGACAGGGAGTATCTGTCTGGATGTGCTCCAGGAGGAATGGGCGGCCTCCATGTGTCTACAGACTATTATGCTGTCCATACAACTCCTGTTGGCCAATCCTGAGCCAAATAGCGCCCAGGTGAGATACTACTATGTGGTACGTACAGCTCCTGTTGGCCAATCCTGAGCCAAATAGCGCCCAGGTGAGATACTACTATGTGGTACGTACAGCTCCTGTTGGCCAATCCTGAGCCAAATATCACCCAGGTGAGATACTCTTGTGCTTTACGTACAGCTCCTGTTGGCCAATCCTGAGCCAGATAGCACCCAGGTGAGATACTACTATGTGGTACGTACAGCTCCTGTTGGCCAATCCTGAGCCAGATAGCGCCCAGGTGAGATACTACAATGTGGTACGTACAGCTCCTGTTGGCCAATCCTGAGTCAGATAGCGCCCAAGTGAGATACTACTATGTGGTACGTACAGCTCATGTTGGCCAATCCTGAGCCAGATAGCGCCCAGGTGAGATACTACTATGTGGTACGTACAGCTCCTGTTGGCCAATCCTGAGCCAGATAGCGCCCAGGTGAGATACTACTATGTGGTACGTACAGCTCCTGTTGGCCAATCCTGAGTCAAATATCGCCCAGGTGAGATACTACTATGTGGTACGTACAGCTCTTGTTGGCCAATCCTGAGTCAGATAGCGCCCAAGTGAGATACTACTATGTGGTACGTACAGCTCCTGTTAGCCAATCCTGAGTCAGATAGCGCCCAGGTGAGATACTACTATGTGGTACGTACAGCTCCTGTTGGCCAATCCTGAGTCAGATAGCGCCCAGGTGAGATATTACTATGTGGTACGTACAGCTCCTGTTGGCCAATCCTGAGTCAGATAGCGCCCAGGTGAGATGCTACTATGTGGTACGTACAGCTCCTGTTGGCCAATCCTGAGTCAAATAGCGCCCAGGTGAGATACTACTATGTGGTACGTACAGCTCCTGTTGGCCAATCCTGAGCCAAATATCGCCCAGGTGAGATACTCTTGTGCTTTACGTACAGCTCCTGTTGGCCAATCCTGAGCCAGATATTCAGGTGAAAGTATTGTTCAAATAACACCAATACCATGAGAGTTGTTCAGCAACTTTTAAGATTACCACGTGTAGAAATTATACTAAACGTATCTACGTTTCTCGTACCGAAGCCATATTTTATATATTTAGGATCAAATAAAATATGATACTAAAAATGTAGAAATACGTAGGTACCTAAACTTGCGTTACCTCCTCCCCTTCTAAAGGTGAGAAGCGGTCAGTATGTGAGAGCTTCAGATGCCACTATGAGGGAGATTTTGTTAGAGAAAACTAACTCCTTTTCACTCTGAGAATGAAACGAACAAACCACTGTGATAAATTATACGTGGCAAATTGTCCCAGGACGCCCAGCCTAGACACTCGAACCTTGGTCCCCCAGCCACAGGAAATCAAGCACCAATATATTGCGAGCGTGGAGTTCTATACCCTATATCACCTCTGAGAAAACTTCAGGTCTTATGGAAGAAAGCTTTAGCTTCGTTCTCGCTCGGTTAACTATTGCCAAACCTCCTCGCTTTCATTTATGTCGGAAGCTGGTGTGCTAGGTTAAGAAGGAGCTACTGGCAACTTTGATGAACCAGCGTTGAACCACTTGTCTTATGTTTAAGGGAACATCCCAGATCCATCTCTGGTCAGATATAGTGTTTACAATGCACTAAATTTTCTGGTATGAGTTGGAGCAAGTTGTTACGTTCATTGATCTGTCTCAGCCTCACTTATTGCTCTGACAAAAATTAAACTGGGAGAAAGGTATGAACAATATTAGTAATAACATTATATAAACAGCCAGTCCCTGTGATGAATGGAGTGAAGGTGTCGCTTGTAGCGTCAGTTGGTTCTGTTTGGGCTGTGAGTCTCCTAGCATCCTGTATATATATATAGGCACAGTGTGGGCTATAGATTTCCTAACACACTGTATATAAAGTATATACATTTAAGGGAAGACTGACCACACTAAAACAAGATTATTATTATTATAATCACCGCTTCTTACTACCCGTTCGGGTTGTACGCACTTACGCTAATTTGTAATGGTAGGGTGATTGTGAGATGAAATGGAGGACCTACAGTTTAACGTGGGATCCGAACCACAGTGGAGGCCTGGAATTCCACACATTCACAACCTGTGATTAATACACGTCTTGTCGGAGGGGAAGGAAGGTTTTGGCAATCAGATAAATCTGTGCCGGGACCGAGGATTGAACCCCGGACCCCCAGCACAGAAGTCCGACACCTTACCCCTAGACCATTAAGAGAATGCCAACTCTTGCCATCCCAATAGGAACCATGGTGCCACCTCAGAGATGATATCCGGTAACATGGAGGTGTGTGTTCAAGTGTCGTGGTCTCTCCCTAACAGGACGCGGTGGTCGCCCGCCAGTTCAGGATGAACCCCTCCTGTTTCGACATGACGGCCCGCTATTGGACCGCCTTGTACGCCGGAGGTCCCTACAGGAACGAAGAGTTCCAAGAGAAGGTGAGGAAACTGGTGAACATGGGCGTCGACGAGCGAGAGTCCTGCGTCACGCTGTCCTCGTGTGACTGGTGCCTGGAGACGGCCGTCGCTAAGCTCTTCTGAGCATCCCGGTCGCTCAGGGTGTAGGGAAACCTGGACACCTTCCTCAAATCTGTAGGATCGATTGACTCCTCACTTGTGGATGGCTTGGAGATATCAATTAATCAATTATGACAATAAATACTGATTCACTCGATGCCATATTTTAGTTTTACTATAGATTGTGCTACACCTTAGCTCAGTAGCGTGTCTGCCAACTGAACTAAGGGAGCCAGGTTGGATTCACATCCTGGTCGAAACATATATCATTGATAAATTTGGGGTTTCCCTATCCACAGTGATTGGACTGGTTTTTGTGTCTGTTTTAGATTTAAATGAGTTTATAAATTGTGTAAAGAAAGTGCGCGTTAAATAGATCAAATTAAAAAAACAACAACAATAGAGATGACTCACTTCAGTGAACGAATAGACTGAGGCGTACAGCGCCCCCAACCAAGATTCAAACTCCTGATTTCCTCCTCCCTCCTCCCTGTCATTGACAGTTCAGTATATTGAGAGAGTATTGCCTTAAAAGGTTCGAACACCGATGCGGGTCGATGTTAATTGAGCTTGTTTGGCAACAGTGCAGGTTGACTAGTTATATTGACCCCGTGACTGTACCAACGGTAAAAGGAAGGCGTTGTTCCTTGTCTGACGACACTGCCTGTACTTGTCACGTCTTACCCGCGGGGCTTACAATGTTATTGTTCTCTTCGATCTGGTGTCGACTCGACTCTGATACAATCCTCCCGATATCAATTTACCTTTTCTTCTTGTTAATTCTTCTTATTACGTTGAGATCTCAAGAGAAGACGCAGCGCACTGTAAAATAATCGAATGCGTATGCCTCGTTGAACGCTTCTCCCAGGAAGTTTAATCCCGCACTTACCGAGGCGTCAAAATTGAAGTGTTTCTAAATTAAAATCGTTATAACATATTTAGAGAAAAAATGATTTTTTTCTCTCTTTTTGCCCTCAAGGCTTATATAGATAGTTCCAAAAAGCCCCTTGAGTAACGTTATGAAAACTCTAGATACAAGGTTTCAGACTGATCGGTACTATAGTTTCAGCTCTAGTCACAGGTGGCTTCACAAAAAAAACACTTTTTTAAGAGTTCAGAGGGCCATGAAACGTCGACATCCATCAAAATCTTGAGTTTAATGTTTTGACAATCACGATACTTTCTCTCACCCAGGGGTTATGAGAAAGTAAAAAAAAGGACGCATATACCGTCTGTCTTGTAAAATATAAAGGCCATTCCAAATTTATTTAAAGTTTAGTGGTAAGCTAATCAAAGCCATGACTGAAGTAAAGAAAGCCTGATAAAAGTACATTCATGGTATTAAGTAAAAACATACGTTTATTTATTTATCAGACTTACTATTAATTTTTTGTATTGATACTACAATTCAATGGTAAGGTGCTTACCTCAATGAGTACATGTACCACAGTTTGGTAAACATTGAGGGAATAAGATTTGTTAAAACTGTACCTGGGATATGTTTACCTCCAATCTGTCCCCATTTGACCAATCATACATAGGCCCTACTCCACACACCTCACATGAGAATGTATGTTATCACCCACTCTGTCCCCATTATGACTAATAATACACAGTCTCTGATCTACACACCTCACATGAAAATGTATGTTATCTCCCAGTCTGTCCCCATTTGACCAATCATACATAGGCCCTACTCCACACACCTCACATGAGAATGTATGTTATCACCCACTCTGTCCCCATTTGACTAATCATACACAGTCTCTGATCTACACACCTCACATGAGAATGTATGTTATCTCCCACTCTGTCCCCATTTGACCAATCATACATAGGCCCTACTCCACACACCTCACATGAGAATGTATGTTATCACCCACTCTGTCCCCATTTGACTAATCATACACAGGCTCTACTCTACACACCTCACATGATAATGTATGCTATCACCCACTCTGTCCCCATTTGAACAATCATACACAAGCTCTGCTTTTCACACCTTACATGTGAATTATGTTATCACACACCCTGTCCACGTTAGACCAATCACACATAATATTTCCTCTACATACATTCCATGATAGTTTATTTCCGTTGACTACTCATTAATGAGTGTCCACACTAAAGGAGAACAGAACACAGGTACAGCTTAAACCAACTAAGCCTACCCTGGCAACACTTCATGAAACAACGCTGTCAATAATATCAAACAATATATTTGATAGTTTTATTTAATGAAACATATTAGGACTACTGGTATTAAAAAAAACCTCTATGTGGAAAGGAATGTCATGGTATAGCAATAAATATCAAAACTTAGGACAATTTCCCACATGAGTCACTAATTATTAATTTTAAAATAAATAACTTCAGCTAATGTTTTGTTTTAAAGAACACACATTTTGTAGTGCGTTAAGTTAGAAATCTTAAAAATACACATTTAGAATATTGTTTTAAATCACTGATTCAATTTTACGACAGCAAAAAATATTTATAAGCCGTGTCTTAGTTATATAAATAGTGGCGTATTACAGTTGGGCCACGAGGTCTTCTTGAAAATTGTAATCAAAGCGTACTAGTGTACTAACTTGTCTACAGCTGTTGTGACGCTCCATTTAGGATGGTTCTACATTTTTTCTCAAGCTGAGCAAAAAACAGCAAGTGATGAATAGTAAGACAACAAATTGTTAAGCTAATATAACCTAGCATAACCTTACTTAAGCTAAACAAACCTAACCTAAGATATAAGGCAAAATCACGTTCTCATTTCCTGGAGGTGGTAAAAATTAGGAAACAGGTGTGTGTGTGTGTTTTGGGTGGATAGGGTGGGGGAAAGTACCGGGAAGAAGGAGAAAGAGGGGAGTTTTGCTTCAAAATAATGGTTGGTATTTGATTTCTCTACTTTTTAAGATGAGATGAAAGTCACTTCGAGTTAAGAGGGGGATGGATACTAACCCAAGTTAAGGTGCAACGGATACCATATATACACCCAATATCATTGATGAAGGAACTGCAGGTCTTATGGAGAAAAGCTTTGTCTTCACTCTCATTTAACTGTTGCTGAATCTCCTCGTTCTCAGTTGTGTCGGGAGGTAGTGTGCTGGGGAAAGAAGTATCTACTGGCAACCTCGAATAACCAGTGTTGCGAAACTTATCTTATATTTGAGGGGGGTTTGACCACACGAAAACGAGAGAATGAAAACACTGTTTCCCAAGAGTAACTATACATTTCCTTCAGCAATTATATCCATTATAGCAGGAGACTTTTCCGACCAATGTGACACTGAAGGACCAGCTGAATTATGAACTACTCCAGTGTGCCACCTCTTATTTATGTTTTTTAATGAGCATTTAAAAATCAAAACTTTTTAATATTATGAAATATAAAGAACAATTCGAATAAAATTGTAAATATTTTAATATTTACTAAATTTTAAAGAAGTTAAATTAATTAAATTGTCAATATGTCTTAGACTATATTACAAACAAGACTATTTCTAGTCAATGACTTTACAAAATTCATTGCGACATAACATTGAATGATAAGGCTATCGACATATTATGAACTTAAACAAATAAACACTCGTCGGGAAAAGTTTTATTAAGTGCTTATTTTTTTCTAGTCGGCATGTCACTCCAATTTTGTTTGCTATAGAATTTACATCCCTCACATAAAATTTAGGAAGGATGTAAATCACCCTGATTTTAGGGAACAGGACATACCACCTAGAGCTCAAAGAGGGATGTAAATCACCCTGATTTTAGGGAACAGGACATACCACCTAGAGCTTAGAGAGGGATGTAAATCACCCTGATTTTAGGAAACAGGACATACCACCTAGAGCTTAAAGAGGTATGTAAATCACCCTTATTTTAGGGTACAACGGATACCACCTAGAGTTTAGGAGGGATGGAAATAACCCTGATTTTAGGGAACAGGACATACCACCTAGAGCTTAGAGAGGGATGTAAATCACCCTTATTTTAGGAAACAGGACATACCACCTAGAGCTTAAAGAGGTATGTAAATCACCCTTATTTTAGGGTACAACGGATACCACCTAGAGTTTAGGAGGGATGGAAATAACCCTGATTTTAGGGAACAGGACATACCACCTAGAGCTTAGAGAGGGATGTAAATCACCCTTATTTTAGGAAACAGGACATACCACCTAGAGCTTAAAGAGGTATGTAAATCACCCTTATTTTAGGGTACAACGGATACCACCTAGAGTTTAGGAGGGATGGAAATAACCCTGATTTTAGGGAACAGGACATACCACCTAGAGCTTAGAGAGGGATGTAAATCACCCTGATTTTAGGAAACAGGACATACCACCTAGAGCTTAAAGAGGTATGTAAATCACCCTTATTTTAGGGTACAACGGATACCACCTAGAGTTTAGGAGGGATGGAAATAACCCTGATTTTAGGGAACAGGACATACCACCTAGAGCTTAGAGAGGGATGTAAATCACCCTGATTTTAGGAAACAGGACATACCACCTAGAGCTTAAAGAGGTATGTAAATCACCCTTATTTTAGGGTACAACGGATACCACCTAGAGTTTAGGAGGGATGGAAATTACCCTAAGTTAAAGTACAATGGATACCACCTATAATATAGGAGGGATGGAAATCAACGAGAGTTAAAGTGCAACGAATATTGACGCAAGTTGAGCTAATATGAGAGCTATTACTATTATTGTCAATACTATCATCATCTTATTAAGTCTAATGAAAACTACTCCAGAACGCATAAGAGAAATTCACCCAAGTTTCTTGATACCGCAGGGAAAAATCACCTCGAAGTTGGAAGGATCTCATGTTGAGAAATTGGTTTCTTTTATTTCTATGGGGTAAGGCTTTTGGTCCTAAGTTTAATGTGTGGGGCTCCCTAACCTTTTATTTGGTGCAGTTGTTTTGGAGGGTAAAGGAAAAGGTGGAGTAAGGGGGAACCATTCCAATGTTCTTTTGCTAAGCAAAGGTTTGCCTTTAATCGCCGCTACGATCCTTCCTGCTCTTTTCCCTGGCCGGCTCTTTTCTACTGGACCAGGAGAGCTCTCAGCCGTACAACCGCTCAGGTAACACAACACGAGCTTCGGAACAAGTGGGATGATCTTTATATTCTTAGCACCGCGTCTTACTGCCCGTTCGGGTTATACGCACTTACGCTAATGTGTAATGGTAGGGTGATTGTGAGATGAAATGGAGGACCTACAGTTTAACGTGGGATCCGAACCACGGTGGAGGCCTGGCATTCCTCACATTCACAATATGTCTTGTCAGAGGTGAATGAAGGGTTTGGTAATCAGATAAATCTGTGCCGGGACCGAGGATTGAACCCCGGACCCACCGCACAGAAGTCTGACACCATACCCCTAAACCACCAGGTCGCTTACGAGGAACGTTGGATTTATAGAAAGTGTGCCAGTATTTGCGCAGATAGAGAGGGAGAGAGTGAAAGATCATTTAGGAAAAACCACCCTCAACTGAACGCGAGTAAAAATCCTAATCTTCCCATTATCGGCAATCTAGATTATTTTGAGACCTTAAGACTATGTGACCACCAAAGTTGGTTATTTTAGTGTTATCCACATCAGGGGGGCAAATGGCCAAAGGCGTCCCTCTCGCAATAGACTGGAACGGCCGATGAGGAGGAGATTTGGGTTTGAATCCCTGTAGGGTTTACTGAAGGTATTTTCCCTAAATTATTTTTCTAATCACCTCCACGCAAATGTGTGTGCATTTCCTCTAAATTCTACCTTCCTCATCCCTAACATAATTACCAGCGTAATTAGAAGATATGTGTATAACTCGAACGGGTAGTAAGACGCGGTGCTAAAACAAGTATGTCCATACTAATCAAATTGAACAAATTTGAGGGAACATAGTTTCTTTTTACAAATATGTTTTCCGCTCACGTTCTATTCGAATGCGGTTATATTTATTCTTAATTATACCCTACCTTTAGCGTAGTTAAATGTTGATATACGGTACGGATAGTAAGTAAGACGTGTTGGAATAAAAATTAATTTAAAACAATACAAGGTTCAGCTTAGTTGGTAGCGTGTCTACCTAGTGACCTAGGGGTACCGGGTTTGATTCCTGGCATGGTCAAATAATTCATAATTAGCAAAATTGGAGTTTCTTCATTTGCAATGATTAATTGACGGCCGTGGAGGTTGGATATTGTGTCCGTTTTATATTCAAGTTAGTTTATAAATCATGTACTGATGTAATAATCATTCGGTTCATAAAATGAGCGTTAAATACCTCAAATTAAAAAAAAAAGGCTGAGTGGACTTGGCTAGTTTTTGATCTTCGGTGGTCCGTCTGATATCCAGGGTTGAATGCGCCACCGTGATTAGTGCTACTGCTAAATACCGGCCGAGCCCTATATATACTCCCTTATACGAGACTACACTTCCTCCTGCTTTATCCCAAGGTAGACTACCCGGCGAGCGGCGAAAACGTCATTACACGCGCACACACATACACACTCACACACACATGCATACACTCTCTATATTTCTCTCATACACACACACATTCGTATGTTCGAGGGCTAGTACGAAAGGAGGAAGAGTGGAGGAGAAATATTAACTATCCTTAACTTTGTTTCAATTCTAAAACGGGAGACCTGGCGGTCTAGGGGTAAGGTGTCAGACTTCTGTGCTGGCGGCCGGGGCTCAATCCTCGGTCCCGGCACAAATTTATCTGATTACCAAACCATTCCTTCACCTCTGACAAGACATCTTGTGAATGTGGAGAATGCCAGGCCTCCACCGTGGTTCGGATCCCACGTTAAACTGTAGGTCCTTCATTTCATCTCACAATCACCCTACCATTACACATTAGCGTANCATCTCACAATCACCCTACCATTACACATTAGCGTAAGTGCGTATAACCCAAACGGGTAGTAAGACGCGCTGCTAATAATAATAATTCTAAAAATCTATACACTTAAGGTAGGAATAGAAGGGAACTTAAGCTAAGTAAGTAATTTTTCAATTTTTATATAAACAATTTTTTTGCTAAGATAAATCATATGTTGCTTCAGTATTTAGGCTAAATTTACTATATTTTTTTACACATAGTAAAAAACAGGTTTTATATATCTTTCATGAGCATAGCGGCATTAGATGACAAACATTTTAAACGAAGGGAGAAAGTTGTCATTAAATTCTAGGACACCCTTGATAGATTTTCAACAACTGTTGAGGTCACCACGTGAAGAAAATTATACTCTATGTTTCTACTGGAGAAATGTTTTATTTATTTTGACCGAAAAAAGATTTTTACTATAAAAACTGCAAAAACACTGGCACAAACTAGCGTCCCCTACACCCTCACCTTAATAGTGATGATAGATATGAACCGGCTGAGTTGGACAGACAGTTAGCACACCAGACTTTGTCCTGGAGAGCCTAGGCTTGATCCTGACCAGGTGTACTAACGTTGGACAGGGCGAGGGAAGGGTGGGGGATTTGTTACCAGATTCATTCCACAACCATTCTACAGGTAAATGTTGATGTAGCGACTTAAAATTCACACTCATCTCATTTTCTTAATTTATATGGTTACGGTCAGTGTTGGTTTTATAGAGAAATTTTATATTAAATTTTCTGCAATTAACACCTGACTTAGGTAAGTATTACACCTCGAACTAGACGTCTTAAGAGCCCGTCTCACCCTACGGATAGCATCTAACTTGTGTAGGTAACAGCTCGAACCAGGCATCGCATCAGGATACGGCTTTCTATTCTCTAATTAAGAAAACTGAAATCGAGACCAGTTAAATCCTTTTACAATATATTTAAAAAAAAACAATAACATTGAGAAAACAATCACAAAAAAACACCTTTTCATGATTTCCCTTTTGTTTAATGAAGGATGTAGAAAACCAAGCTTCGATAAGTTTTCTTGTTCTAATATCTCGGTCAATCGGTCAATCGGTCATGATACGGGTTTACAATAAGATGAAAGAATGTCATGTAGGAACGTCATTGAAAGGTTATGGTAGATGCCCGTTCTCCACCCATTAAAATGAATTGATGACATCACGGATAAGTTAAGGCAAGACAAAGCATAGATGCATGCTGTGATCTGTATGGCTGTTTAGTAATGACTACAACTAAAAGCTAAGGTGACATCCACTATAAAGCCTTGTAGTACCAAGTAACACTGAAACAATGACGTCAGTGACAGACTAAGGTGATAAGCACTATATATCCTTGAAGCTCCTAAGTACAACTGAACCAATGACGTCACTGACAAACTAAGGTGATAAGCACTATATATCCTTGAAGCTCCTAAGTACAACAGAACCAAGGACGTCACTGACAAACTAAGGTGATAAGCACTATATATCCTTGAAGCTCCTAAGTACAACAGAACCAATGACGTCACTGACAAACTAAGGTGATAAGCACTATATATCCTTGAAGCTCCTAAGTACAAGTGAAACAATGACGTCACTTACAAACTAAGGCAATAAGCACTATATATCATTGAAGCTCCTAAGTACAACTGAAACAATGACGTCAGCGACAAACTAAGGTGATAAGCACTATGGGCCAGTTTCATAGTCAAATTTAGTACGCCTCAAGTGCGGCGCTAAACTAAGTTCATGACGACACCTACCTAAACTCGAATGGAATGGGCCGTTCTCGCATAGGAAACTGGCCCATTCCATTCGAGTTTAGGTAGGTGTCGTCATGTACTTAGTGTAGCGCCGCACTTGAGGCGTACTAAATTTGACTATGAAACTGGCCCTAAGTACATGACGACACCTACCTAAACTCGAATGGAATGGGCCAGTTTCCTATGCGAGAACGTCCCATTCCATTCGAGTTTAGGTAGGTGTCGTCTTGTACTTAGTGTAGCGCCGCACTTGAGGCGTACTAAATTTGACTATGAAACTGGCCCTATATATCCTTGAAGCTCCTAAGTACAACTGAAACAATGACGTCACTGACAAACTAAGGTGATAAGCACTATTATCCTTGAATCTCCTAAGTACAACTGAACCAATGACGTCACTGACAAACTAAGGTGATAAGCACTATATATACTTGAAGCTCCTAAGTACAAGTGAAACAATGACGTCACTGACAAACTAAGGTGATAAGCACAATATATGATTGAAGCTCCTAAGTACAACTGAAACAATGACGTCACTGACAAACTAAGACAAGACCCAGTAAATGTCCGTGCAGTGCCCCGCATAACCCTGCATTACTCGTCAACCAAGCCCCGCACAAAAACCGAAGGTAATAAGTAGGTACTTGTTTTTTCAGGAAACGCGGCAAACAGCAAGGCTCATGCTAGTTCGCGCACGCGCATCAAGAAACCACGATAATTCCACCCACCCCCCATTTCCCCTCCGCCCTGTCATTAACCAGGGCAGCCAATGGGCGTCAGGAAGTCGTGGCAACAATGGGCCGTTTGCTAACAACAGTAATCACACAATATGCTATATTACCGAGCCCAGATGGCTCCAGGGGTAGAAAATGAACTGAATAAAAATTAATAGGGCACAAAATCAAGGATTAGCTAATTTCACGGAACGGTCTATCCCTCCCACTTTTTTTTTTAATATAACAATTCTGAAATAACTATTATCGTGAAAAATAAGTACATCAAAGAAACTAAAGACTTGTTTTCTATCAAATAATTTGGTTCATTTGTGTGTTGGTTTCAAATATGTCATTACATTTTGATGTGTAACGACTTTTTTCTTAGGTGCAACATATTGAAGACACAACATAGGTTGGAAGAGTGAAATACGTTATTCGCCTCTAATGTCACGTTTCACCTCAACTCTCTTTTTTGAGTGACATCAGGGAATGTTATCACGAAATTACAAGGTTGGATTTTTATTTTATTTTTGGTATTTTCTATGTCTTACTACCCATCCGGGCTATCCACGTCATATTTGCACCAAGGAGCCAAAGAATAGTATGGTAGAATTTTAAAATATGTATTTGCAATGGCATGAGAGAGTGTAAAACCATTTAAAAACTAGTAGTTCTAAACAGTACACCTCACTCCATGTTATTATCGTTACTGCAGTCCTACTAGTAGTTCTGTGACCAGTAGATCTCTCTCCCTCCATGTTATTATCGTTACTACAGTCTTACTAGTAGTTCTGTGAACAGTAGACCTTGCTCCCTCCATGTTATTATCGTTACTACAGTCTTACTAGTAGTTCTGTAAACAGTAGACCCCACTCCATGTTACTATTGTTACTACAGTCTTACTAGTAGTTCTGTGAATAGTAGACCTCACTCCATATTATTATCGTTACTGCAGTCCTACTAGTAGTTCTAAACAGTAGACCTCACTTCCTCCATGTTATTATCGTAACTACAATCTTACTAGTAGTTCTGTGAACAGTAGACCTCTCTCCCTCCATGTTATTATCGTTACTACAGCCTTACTAGCAGTTCTGTAAACAGTAGACCTCGCTTCCTCCATGTTATTATTGTTATTACAGTCTTACTAGTAGTTCTGTGAACAGCAGACCTCTCTAACCAGAAAGTGTGGCCAAGCAGCTGTCTCAACGCTGATGTTTTCCAAACAGTTAGTAAATTGTAGTCCGGTTGACACCAAGATGTAAAAAGTGGTGTTGATAAGTCCAAGCGTTGGAGGCGGAAAAGTTTGAACATTAATATTGATTTGTGGTCACTAGTGACTGTCACCGAAGTGGGTGGTCACCACAGGACTGAAGTCGGATAGGAAGGGGGAGGGGGAGTTGAGACACAATAGCTTACAGAACCCTTCTTCTCCTCTCCTTGGCCAAGAGGTCAAGAAGGTCAATTACAAATCCAGAGGAACAAGGTTTAGTCATATGATTTTAACAATGATTTTGTATTTGTGTATGGAGTCCATAACATTCCTCTAGATGTGTGTTTTGGTTACCAAGGGCCGCTATCTTAGGTTAAGTTTGTCACTATACAGTTGCGCACATAGACATTTACTTTACAATCTAATAACGCTATTACTTCCCGTTTTTTTTCCTCCCACCCCATTGGGTTTGGAGTTTAAGATCAATTTTTATGGTTTTAATTTAACTTATATATTTTGACTATAAAGAAGCTAAATTATATGTATATAAAATCTATAATATAATTGGCTTAATCCAAGGGATTGGTGAACATAAAGGGAGTTAAAGATGTCCCCACCCACATTAGCGTGGGTAAAGGGGATGAGGAATTCTCATTTATACTCCTCCCCACCCCTGACCCACCATTGCACTGGGTAAATAATAATAATAATATTTAGCACCACGTCTTACTACCCGTTCGGGTTATACGCTTTAAGTACTAATTACTCTAATGGATTAGGAATTGGGAAGGTTGAATTATAGGGAGTGAACTCGAATTTGCGTGGAGGGAGAGTGGAAAACCATTTAGGAAAAACCACCACCAGTTCACCCGACCGAGATTCGAACCTCGATCTCCCCGTCCTCAGCAGTCAAGCTTCAACACGACAAGCGCGTTAGCCAACTATATTCCATTCACGGTAGGAATTACTATCTGAAAGGTCTTTTTTCCTACCAATATCCTACTATATAGTAGATTTATGGTAGGGAAAAAGGCCTTTCAGAAGTCAATTCCTACGGTGAATGGAATATACGCCACCGAGGCGGGTCACTTGGTAAAGATCTGAAACAAGTCCTCAACTTCATTTGTAATCAAGTTTTTAGCGAGGCTGGTGCCTTAGATCTCACAAGACACAGGGGCAAGTTGTTATGAAGACTTAAGTCTGGTCTTAAGTTGAAGGTGGAAGGGAACGCAAGCTAAGGTCTATATGTTTGTAGATTTTATTGCAAAAACTTTTTTTTTATGAAATAGTAAATATAATGCTTCAGTAGATACGTTTAGTTTAATTTTGTACACATGGCAATCTCAACAGTTGTTGAATATCTGTCACGAGGATAGCGGCATTTGACCAGAAACTTTATAAATGGAGAGAAATAGTCCTGCTCACGACAGATATTCAACAACTGTTGATATTACAATGTGTAAAATAGTGTACTAAACGTATCTACCGGAGTAATATTTATTTGTTTCAGATAAACATGTGTTTTTTTTTATCATATAAACCGTATAAATATGGACTTTTGAATGGGTTCCTTTCCACACCCAACTTAAAATGTAATTTTTTAGCACTACGTCTTACTACCCGTTTAGATTATATACTTATATAGTAATTACGTCAATGGTTTTAGGAATTAGGAAGGTTATATTTGGAAAAAGTGTACTCGAATTAGCGTGGAAAGAGATTGGATAACCATTTTGAGATAACCACCCTCAGTACACACAACCTAGATTTGAACCTCGATCTTCCCGTCTACTGTGAGAGTCGCGCCTTAGAACATGTGGCTACAGAAGTGAGTCTAAAATTAATTCTTTATATCCGACTCATCTTCTATATTGTAGACGTCCGTCACATGTTTTGAACTAATATTAAAAATATTCGAGAAGGAAGAGGTAGAGATGGGAATACCAATGCCTAGTCTAGTACTCCTTCCTTCACCAAAACTGCGATTACATAGCGTATGTTTATGAATTAAAAAGTATATTGGCTATTATAAAAATACATTATTTTTTACTAAACTGTAGACCACAATTATATTCGGGTTTTATTGCATCTATATCTAAATGTAATAAACCTATTTTAGCTCTACACTGGAATTCACCGATCCCCTTTCAAAAACAAGCACCAATTTTACCTCGCCACTTTCAATTTTTTATCCAATCTCCCCCCTCCTTTCAAAAATATTCTCCTTTCTCCCCTTTCAAAATATTTGCCAATTTCCCCCTTTAAAAAAATGTCACCAATTTCCCCCCTTTCAAAAATCCTCGCTGATATCTCCCCTTACCCTTTTAAAAATCTTCACCAATCTCCCCCTACCCCTTTCAAAAATCTTCACTGATTTAATTCTCCCATTTAAAAAATATTCACTGATCTTCTCCCCCCTTCAGAATTCTTCACCAATCTCCCCTTCCCTTTCAAAAATCTTCGTCAATCTCCCTCTAACTCTTTCAAAAATCTTTACCAATCTCCCCCTTTAAAAAAATTTCACTGATCTTCCCTCTTTCAAAATCATTACCAATCTCCCCCCCTTTTCAAAAATCTTCGCCGATTTCCCTCTTCAATAAATCTTCTGCAACCTCCTCTTTTAAAAATCTTCACCGATCTTCTACCTTCTCCTTTAAAAAAATCTGCACTTATCTCCTCCCCTTACCCTTACACAAATATGAACCGATCCCGCCCCCCTCGAGTTGATTTATCCCCTCCCTCCGTCCGGCTCTGTTTACGACTGTAAACACGGCAAGCAACATCACAGACCAGGCGATAACTCGCGCAAAGCTACCAACCCAAAGGCTTAGAATTAAAATGAAAATATGCAAATTAACGTCTGTAATAGCTGCACTATACTTCCCTTAACATCATCCTAAGACATGAAACTAAAAATATAATTACTGGTTCTTAAACCTTCTTGAAAAAAACTTCTCCAATAATTTCCCCCGTCCTTCATTATACAATCATGAGAGCAGAGTTAGATTTGCATAAAACTCCGATTGCCCCCGTTCTAATTGGCAGTTATCATCATTAAAGTGTAATAGAGGGAGAGTAACTTTTTATTTCGTCGGGGAGAGCCATTATAATTGTTTTAGATTAACTTTTACCATGGCAGCAATTAAATGCAAATAATCACGATGTTTTCGGAACTGTAAAGGGAGGGCTAAGCACGTCAGTTCGGGTCAATATTACTTAGGGTGGGAATGTAGGAGACGTGAGAAAAGGTCAGTGTTCTTGCAGTTTTTATAGCAAATATTTATTTGGTCAAAATATATCAAATATTGCTCCAGTGGAAACATAGTTTAATTTTCTTCACGTGGTGAGATCGACAGCTGTTGAATATTTGTCTTGAGCATAGCAGCATTATATGAGAATTTTTTTTAATGAAGAGAAAAGTTGTCATTAAATTACAAGACACCCTTGACAGATATCAACGTGTAGAGAAAATTAAAATTTCATGTTTCTACTGGAGGAATATTTAATTTATTTGGACCAAAAAAATATTTGCTATAAAACATGTATCCCTTTTTGCTTCCCCTACATCCCCATATTAATAATGACCGGTTTAATAAACCGCTGCCAGCAATCATAGCGTACGGGTTGAGGGAGCGCTTTTGTTTGATATTGTACTGGGTTTGATTCTACTTGAAGGGAGATGAACCAGGGGAACAATTTATTGCAACATTTTCCCTAAAACTATGTGGTTTTTAGTTGTTTATTCAGCTTCTTAGTTCATCTTCAGGTTATGCACTTGTGGACTAATTACGATAGTGTTTTGTGGATGCGTAAGGATGAATATAGAAGAATTATGCCAACATTTTCACGGTGGGAGAGTGGAAACTCTTTAGGAAAAATCACCCTCTGTACAGCCGACTGATATTTGAACCCCGATCTCCATGTCACCAGCCAGTTTAGTCTATCATGAGAGTTACGCCTTTGACAATTCGTCCACCCAAACGGGTAGTTACACTAATAGAGAAGTTGAGATTTAGAGGAACTCAAACTTGGCGTGAAGAAGACAGTGGAAAGCAATTTAGGAAAAACCACAGTCCCTGCTCTAGCCCGGGATTTGAACCCCCAACCTGTCCATTTCCGGTAAACTACAGTTAATCTAACATCTAACATTCCTATCTCATTTAAAATAAAAAATAGAAATACTAATCATCACCTTTTTAAAATTATATAATTACTTAGGGCATTGTAAACTTATTCTTTTGCATTAGAAGAAACCCATTCATCCAAATCACGATCATTCAAAATTCTGGTTTATCTAGCACACACTCTCGACTAAAAAAAAGGCAAAAAACTGCATTGAATTAACTGTAACGCTTCTCTTAAAATCATGTCCTACATAATACAGTGCAGTAACTCTAGAGCTGCTGTTAAAAGCTAAGATGTTATTTTTTTAACAACTTGTAGGCCTTATTGTGTGATAAAAATAAATCACATCTTATTCCATATTCTATATCATACTGTAAATAAATGTTATATTTCCATGAAATATTACGTTTGTCCAATTTTGACATCCCTAACAGTAAAATGATCAAAAAAAAAATACGGAATTTCTGGACCGGGTCTCATCAAATTCGGATGAACGAGTGTTTAATGTACTTGCTGTTGGCCTAATTAGACCGGTAATCTGATGGTATTTGAAAGTTTGCAAAGATTCTAGGAGAAAACTTAAAATAGCTCCTTTAACAACCTATATGACCCGCCTCGGTGGCCTAGTTGGCTAACGCGCTAGTCGTGTTGAGATCGACTGCTGAGGACGGGGAGATTGAGGTTCGAATCTCGGTCGGGTGAACTGGGGGTGGTTTTTCCTAAATGGTTTTCCACTCTCCCTTCACGCAAATGTAGGTTCACTTCCTCCGATTCAACCTTCCTAATTCCGAATCCACTAGCGTAATTAGTACTTAAAGCGTATAACCAGAACGGGTAGCAAGACGCGGTGCTAAATAATAATAACAATAACCTATATGTTTTTTTAATATAATTTCTTTATATACTATACAGCGTCGGTAGGAATGGTGACCCTAGTAAGCTCAGCTCCTTAGACGATCGATCGCCCACCTCTCGAAGCACCCGGAAATCCACGGTGGTCAGTCTCCCTGACCACTCGGCCTGTTTACCTGCTTGCCTCCCCCCTCCCTCCCTCCTAATAGTCTCGACCTCTATTACCAAATTACCAGTTTGCTGCGTGGGTCAACATGACAGATGGTCCAAAGATGTTAACTGCATCGTGGTCTTTATTTAATAAGGAAGAGATTTGTTAGTTGAGTTACAATATATATTATAATAATCTGAGTCATCATTTATTATGGTGTAATAATAATTATATAATATATTATATTATTATACATATATTAGGTTTGTTAAACTACTTGAATTTGGAAATAGTACAAAAATCGGTTAAATTATTAAGTGAAAATTAGAAATTAGAACAAAAAAGGTAGAACCATTTAGAACAAGAATATCAGCACACAGGCTGCAAATATCTGTTATCACAGAACTAGGCAGCGCAACAGCCCTCCCTATTCGCTGATACAGTAGCCCCGTGTCTTCTTTGGTGCTGACTGACAGCTCACAGCTGTCACTTCTGACAGTCAACATTTAGGCATATACCTAAATTTTGACCGTTAGAAGTGACAGCTGTGAGCTGTCAGTCAGCACCAAAGAAGCCACGGGGCTACTGTAGCTGTGGTAGCTGATGGCTCGCGATGCTATTGCTCGCTCATCTGTAGCGACCACTACACACGTCCATCACAAACTCTGCCTTAAACTATGAGTGAAGAATTACCCTGAGCACGAGATGAATCCTGGATAGATCAGCGGAAAGCATTGGCTCACTAAGCCAAACGTACCCGGGTTCGATTACCGTGTCCAAGTGTCAATTTTCAACTAATTTAAATTAATTAAATTGTAATATTTAGAACATGTTGAAAATTTGAATATAATACCATTGGAAGATTAACAAAAATACAATCATGTCTATAAGCAGACAATGACACTGTTTAGTTAATTAATGATTAAGTTGATACAACCCACTTTGGTGTTCGAATGATCTAGGGCGTCACTCTCAAAATTGGTTGGACTTAAAATAACGGGGAAATTTGGGTTCAAAAACCGGTTGGATGTACTGAGGGGGGTTTCACCCTTCCTCCAAACAAATGCGGCTACACCTCCTCTATAATAAGCCTTTCTAATACCTAATACATTAGCGTTATTAGTATATAAAATGGCGTAGTTGGCTAACGTGCTAGTCGTGTTGAGCTCTACTGCTGAGGACGGAAAGATAGAGGTTCGAATCTCGGTCGGGTGAACTGGGGGGGGGGGTCCTAAATGGTTTTCCACTCTCCCTCCACGCAAATGCGGGTTCACTTCATCTAATCCAACCTTCCCAATTCCTAATCCATTAGCGTAATTAGTACTTAAAGCGTATAACCCCAACGGTTAGTAAGACGCGGTGCTAAATGAAAAAAGGTTTAAATATTTAGAACTTGTTGAAAAATGGGATTTCATATAGCCCTATGGATAAATGGTAAGACACAATCGCACCAACTTTATAATATTGTGTTTTATAGCATCTGAGAAAACGTTCAAAAATAGGTCTTCAGTAAACTACCTTTGAATAAGTTTTACTCATAAAAACAAACACTTCACAATAAACAACACAATAAAAACTCTTGGTTTATAACTTAAACCCAATTGATCAAATATTCTTAGCAAATTTTAAATGTTCAAAAATAAGTTGTTATTTTTAGACTACCCTAAAATGAATTCGATTCCATCAATTCAAGAAGCACAGGACTAACCCAAGATAAACGATTTTATTGCGTCTGAAATAGGTGACCTGGCGGTCCAGGGGTAAGGTGTCAGACTTCTATGCTGGCGGCCGGGGTTCAATCCTCGGTCCCGGCAAAGATTTATCTGATTACCAAACCCTTCCTTCACCTCTGACAAGACATCTTGTGAATGTGAGGAATGCCAGGCCTCCACCGTGGTTCGGATTCCACGTTAAACTGTAGGTCCTCCATTTCATCTCACAATCACCCTACCATTACACATTAGCGTAAGTGCGTACAACCCGAACGGGTAGTAAGACGCGGTGCTAATAATAATAATATTGCGTCTGAGAAGAATGTGCTCTAGTCACCTCCATTCATTTGTTCAACACTCTTCGACACGTACTGGACTTTTCTAGTAATACAGTCCAATTTCCACATGAAGGGCCTTTAAGAAAATACAAACTGTTTAGCTGTCATTTTTTATAACTTGTCACTATATTATTGTTTTTTTTTGTAGGTACTGATAATACCAATCATTAGTGACATCTGCAAATCACATATCTTGACGTATTAATATAGTAAAGTAGATTTAGTAACGTTTGTAACTAATACCACTACTTATATCTACATGGCCTGACATGCCTTGATCCTAGTGTTGGTTTATGTTAACTACCACTCAACTGAGCTGCAGGCCAGTATAACCAGGCCTTCCTGAGGCTGCAGAGGTTCTAGTGTTGATTTATGTTAACTACCACTCAACTGAGCTGCAGGCCAGTATAACCAGGCCTTCCTGAGGCTGCAGAGGTTCTAGTGTTAGTTTATTGTAACTACCACTCAAATGAGGTGCAGGCCAGTATAACCAGATTTCCCCGAGGCTGTAGAGGTCCTAGTGTTTGTTTATTGTAACTACCACTCAAATGAGGTGCAGGCCAGTATAACCAGGTCTTCCTGAGGATGCAGAGGTCCTAGTGTTGGTTTATTGTAACTACCACTCAAATGAGGTGCAGGCCAGTATAACCAGATTTCCCCGAGGCTGCAGAGGTCCTAGTGTTGGTATATTGTAACTACAAGTTTAGGATGTGAGCAATTTGCTCGTAATTATCAAAGTCTGTGTTTGGGAAGTAGGAATTAGAGAGCGGGGCAAAAGACGGAGAGGGGGTAGAGTATCTTTTTGATGGCGTTGTTTCAATACAGCTCCAGGAGACGAAGCCGGGGATGCTGAGATCTTGTGCAAGTGAAATACGGTCTCGTCCAGCGTTTATCCCCGGCCTCGATTGATCAACAAGGTGTCTAATAAGTAGCAAGGTTTTTGGAAAGTAACAAGGTGGTATGACAAGTAAAAAATTTTCTGGCAAATATCAAGGTATCGAACCAGTAACAAGGTGTCTGGCCTGTATACAAGGTGTATGTAAAATAACAAAGTGTACAACAAGTAGCAAGGTGTCTAAAAAGTAGCAAGGTGTATGACAAGTAACAAGGTGTATGAGAAGCATTAAGGTATCTGGCAAGTATACAAGGTGTTTAACAAGTAACAAAGTGTCTGGAAAGTAACAAGGTGGTATGACAAGTAAAAAAGTGTCTGTAGAGTAAAAATTTGTCTTACAAATAGCAAGGTATCGAACCAGTAACAAGGTGTCTGGCAAATAAAAATATGTCTGTCAAATAACATGATGGCCAACCAATAGCAAGGTGTCTGGAAAGTAAAAAGGTATCTAACCAATAAAAAGGTGTCTGGTAAGTAACAATATGTGAAACCAGTACCAATGTATTTAACCAGTAACAAGGTGTCTGACAAGTATACAAGGTGTGTCTCAAATAACAAAGTGTCTAATAAGTAACAAAGGGTCTGGAAAGTAACAAGATGTATAACAGGTAACAAGGTGTCGGGCAAGTAGCAAGGTGTTTAACCAATAACAATGTGTCTATCAGTAACAAGATGTCTGGAAAGTAACACCAAGTTTGACAAATAACAAGGTGTCTGACAAGTATACAAGGTGTGTCTCAAATAACAAAGTGTCTAACAAGTAACAAAGGGTCTGGAAAGTAACAAGATGTATGACTGGTAACAAGGTGTTTGGCAAGTAACAAAGTGTCTGGCAAGTAACAATATGTTTGGCAAGTATCAATGTGTCTGTCCAGTAGCAATGTGCCTGACAAGTAACAATATGCCTAAAAAATAACACGACTTGACAAGTAGAATGGTGTCCGACAAGGCAACCTTCACACGACCTACAAACAAATTTAAACTATGACAATATACTAGATATCGACTAATGAAATAGCCGAATGAACACGTCCACAAATTAAAAATAATAAATATATATTGTTAGAGCAGCCCGGAATAGAACCAGCAACCCCTATCAAGGATACAGGAACGTGTGTTTACATAGGCCATTGTAAACTGTAGGTACACATAGTTTACCCTGATGTGGTTACAATATGGTACAGATTATAAGACGGAGCCATAATGTGGTTGGTCAAGGCAAGACTGATACTTTTCAAGTTAATCGGAGTGTACCATAATCTGTTGAGTATAGTACAAATGTTACAACTAGATGGTTGGCTGTTTTATAAGTTATCACACTGATCAAGTCCAGCGCTTCTCTTTTTCACACATATTTCCTTATTTCTGTCTGTATATTCGTAATTTGCTCTGCAGTGGGAAATAGTGGGAAATATCCAGACATATTTCCATCACGTCAATAATAAAACCTAGATCTCTCACTTCTTCCCTGCTCCAATTTAAAATTACACTTATTAATCCTCTTTATTTTATAGTTCTTAGTAGTCATGGCTGTGTTTCTTTCAATATCGCTATCATCATCACCATTTAAACATCGAAGTTAGCGCATTCGAATGGACGACTCATAAGCCGTATTAAAACATGTGGATTCGATTTGGGTACACATTTACGATAATATACTTTATTCTAAGACTCTTATTGATAAGTTATTAACGTGTAAACATAACTCAAACAGACAAACTTATCCTACCGTTGCCACAATCACACCAGCATACAAGAAGTAATGAACAAGCATTGCCACAATCACATCAGCATATAAGAGGATTGAACGAGCATTGCCACAATCACACCAGCAGACAAGAAGTATTGAACAAGCATTGCCACAATCACATCATCATATAAGAGGATTGAACGAGCATTGCCACAATCACATCAGCATATAAGAGGGTTAAATTAGCATTGCCACAATCACACCAGCATATAAGAGGGTTAAATTAGCATTGCCACAATCACACCAGCAGACAAGATGTAATGAACAAGCATTGCCACAATCACATCAGCATATAAGAGGATTGAACGAGCATTGCCACAATCACATCAGCATATAAGAGGATTGAACGAGCATTGCCACAATCACACCAGCATACAAGGAGGATTGAACAAGCATTGCCACAATCACATCAGCATATAAGAGGATTAAATTAGCATTGCCACAATCACAACAGCAGACAAGATGTAATGAACAAGCATTGCCACAATCACATCAGCATATAAGAGGATTGAACGAGCATTGCCACAATCACACCAGCAAACAAGAAGTATTGAACAAGCATTGCCACAATCACATCATCATATAAGAGGATTGAACGAGCATTGCCACAATCACATCAGCATATAAGAGGGTTAAATTAGCATTGCCACAATCACACCAGCATATAAGAGGGTTAAATTAGCATTGCCACAATCACACCAGCAGACAAGATGTAATGAACAAGCATTGCCACAATCACATCAGCATATAAGAGGATTGAACGAGCATTGTCACAATCACACCAGTGAGCAAGGAAGATTGAACAAGCATTGCCACAATCACATCAGCATATAAGAGGATTAAATTAGCATTGCCACAATCACAACAGCAGACAAGAAGTAATGAACAAGCATTGCCACAATCACATCAGCATATAAGAGGATTGAACGAGCATTGCCACAATCACACCAGCAAACAAGGAGGATTGAACAAGCATTGCCACAATCACATCAGCATATAAGAGGATTAAATTAGCATTGCCACAATCACAACAGCAGACAAGGAGGATTGAACAAGCATTGCCACAATCACATCAGCATATAAGAGGGTTAAATTAGCATTGCCACAATCACACCAGCAGACAAGATGTAATGAACAAGCATTGCCACAATCACATCAGCATATAAGAGGATTGAACGAGCATTGCCACAATCACACCAGCATACAAGGAGGATTGAACAAGCATTGCCACAATCACATCAGCATATAAGAGGATTAAACGAGCATTGCCACAATCACACCAGTGAGCAAGGAAGATTGAACAAGCATTGCCACAATCACATCAGCATATAAGAGGATTAAACGAGCATTGCCACAATCACAACAGCAGACAAGGAGGATTGAACAAGCATTGCCACAATCACATCAGCATATAAGAGGGTTAAATTAGCATTGCCACAATCACACCAGCAGACAAGATGTAATGAACAAGCATTGCCACAATCACATCAGCATATAAGAGGATTGAACGAGCATTGCCACAATCACACCAGCATACAAGAAGGATTGAACAAGCATTGCCACAATCACATCAGCATATAAGAGGATTAAACGAGCATTGCCACAATCACACCAGTGAGCAAGGAAGATTGAACAAGCATTGCCACAATCACATCAGCATATAAGAGGATTAAACGAGCATTGCCACAATCACAACAGCAGACAAGGAGGATTGAACAAGCATTGCCACAATCACATCAGCATATAAGAGGGTTAAATTAGCATTGCCACAATCACACCAGCAGACAAGATGTAATGAACAAGCATTGCCACAATCACATCAGCATATAAGAGGATTGAACGAGCATTGCCACAATCACACCAGCATACAAGAAGGATTGAACAAGCATTGCCACAATCACATCAGCATATAAGAGGATTAAACGAGCATTGCCACAATCACAACAGCAGACAAGGAGGATTGAACAAGCATTGCCACAATCACATCAGCATATAAGAGGGTTAAATTAGCATTGCCACAATCACACCAGCAGACAAGATGTAATGAACAAGCATTGCCACAATCACATCAGCATATAAGAGGATTGAACGAGCATTGCCACAATCACACCAGCATACAAGAAGGATTGAACAAGCATTGCCACAATCACATCAGCATATAAGAGGATTAAACGAGCATTGCCACAATCACAACAGCAGACAAGGAGGATTGAACAAGCATTGCCACAATCACATCAGCATATAAGAGGGTTAAATTAGCATTGCCACAATCACACCAGCAGACAAGATGTAATGAACAAGCATTGCCACAATCACATCAGCATATAAGAGGATTGAACGAGCATTGCCACAATCACACCAGCATACAAGAAGGATTGAACAAGCATTGCCACAATCACATCAGCATATAAGAGGATTAAATTAGCATTGCCACAATCACAACAGCAGACAAGGAGGATTGAACAAGCATTGCCACAATCACATCAGCATATAAGAGGATTAAATTAGCATTGCCACAATCACAACAGCAGACAAGAAGGATTGAACAAGCATTGCCACAATCACATCAGCATATAAGAGGATTGAACGAGCATTGCCACAATCACACCAGCAAACAAGGAGGATAAAACGAGCATTATCACAATCACACCAGCAGACAAGGAGGCTTGAACAAGCATTTCAACAATCACACCGGCAAACAAGGAGGATTGAACGAGCGTTGTCAAAATCACACCAGCAGACAAAGAGAATTGAACAAGCACTGTCACAATCACACCAGTATCCTGTAGGCGTGATTGCTCGGCGGCAGTAACGATAATTTATTAGTCTCCCACGCAACCTCAGAGTTGTCTGAACGTAAACAAATTATCGATCACCTTGTAGTTTTGTAGCGAAGTCTCGTATCGTTCTAATAGGCTATTACGACAGACAAGCAGGCGTAGTTAATGCGCTCATTACTTGGGCCCTAATCAGCACATAGGGACCAGGGAGGGAGTCCCAAGTTTCTCCGGAATCTTCCCGCCCCTCTCCCCTCGGGGTTAACGTAGCTGTGTGTCTCTTTTTCTTGTTTTTTTTCGGGGAGGCCCCCGCCCTGCTATAATAATAATAATGGGTGCTTTATCGGATACTCTTGGCTTGCTCGATCGTTCGGGTCCCGGGACCTCGTGTACAATCCACAGCAATTAAATTACCTGTTGGGCGACGAGACGGGTCGCGCGTGGGTGGTACACTCAGCAGAAATAACGACAATCTCGACAGTGAGAAATATTGTTTGGGGTACACTAGGGCAGAACAGTGGTATTTCCTCTAGTTTGGAAAATTTATTTGAGGCAAATAATCTTTTGACATAAAAAATATGTCATCAAAGCTATTAAACGTGCACTTTTGAACCGACTTTTTATATCAAGACACGACATGCATACTAACTTAAATCTGGACCAGACACAGCACTCAACCCCCAGCCATTAATTCATCATTTAGAAATTGGAAACATATATTTCACTAACTATAAAAAAATTCACTAATGGTAAATTTTTCGGTCAAGATGGGAATCGAACCCGGAGTCCATTAATAAGTACACTACCGACCTAGCTAAAGTGTCGGACGACAAAATATATTACTTTGAGCTAATGCGAGGCAAAATAGTGAAGATCTCTTGACATAAAAACTGTATCTGAAGTACACTCTGAGGAAATAGTGACTATATATAATAAATATAAAAAGGTTTTAAAGGTAGGCCTAATCGAGACAAACTAATAGTGATGATTTAGCTCTAAGATAGACAGTCTGTTGATACACTGAGATAAAATATATTCGTAAAGTGAACCCCGTTACCTTTCCACTTGATGACTTACCCTTATATCTTTCTCTTGAAATTATGACGCATTTAAGACATTGTGTTCCTACCTAAAAAAAAACAAGGGCTTCGTAACTCGTTGAACTGACTTTTTATTTTCCTTTGGGGCCTCAGGCCTACTTTTCGTCCGAGACATCCGCATTTAGTTATTATTTTAAACCCCACGTCGTACTACCCGTTCGAGAGATACACTTAGGCCTATGTACTAATTACGAAAGTAATTTTAGGGATTAGAAGGTTATATTTAGAGTAATTATACCAGCGTTTGTGAGGAGGGTAAGCTGAAAATCATTTAGAAAAATCGCCCTCAGTACACCTGACCTAGATTCGAATCTCGGCCTCCCCATCACCGGCGAACCAGACTAGACAAGAGTGACGCCTAGTCCACGTGCCCACCAGTACGGGCGACTGACTGGCTAAGCCTGTAAGATTCATACAAGCTTCTCGCTGCAAACTGAAGATTTATCTACCAATACCGGTGGTCGATTGTTCTTCAGGCACCAAACTCAAGTTAAACTATATTACTGATAACTGGACGTCTAGCTAGGTTCGAATCTCGGTCTGGTGCCAAGAAGGGCAATTTTTCCAAAAAGTTATTTTTTAATTTAATGTTTTTTTACACCCACGCTCTTTCAAAAAAATGCTAGTGCATTTATTCTAAATTACATCTTCATCATTAATGCCCAATTAGTGTAATTAAATGCATGCATCCCAGACGGTTAGTAAGACACGGTCTAGGGAAATGAAATTGATCTCAAAACTAATTTATATTAATCACGTCAGTGGCAGAAAAATCTAAGCAGTAATTCTCGTGTTAGATTGGCTGGCCTTCTAAAAACAAGGAGATCAGGGTTCAAATCTCTGTCAGATCTCCTTAGGGTGTTTTTTCCTAAATTGATTCCCACTCTCCTTCCACGAACATGCGGGTTGATTACCTCTAAAATGCTTCCTTCCTAATTCCTACCCTCTTAGAGTAATTAATATATGCGTATATGATTATTTTTTCCTCGATTTATTTGATGTATTTAAAGTGCATTTTATAAAACGGACTGGGTATATCAACACACGGCTTATAAACTAATTGAAATCTAAAACAGACACAACATCCAGCCCCAGGCCTTTAATTCGCCACTTTGAAAGGGCTCTCATTTCACCAATGATAGATTTTTCAGCCATACCAGGAATCGAACCTGAGGACCTTTAGCTCAGTAGACAGTCACGCTATATGCCTATTGTATAACCTAACAGGTAGTAGGACGTGGTAACAAAAAGTATATATTATATAAATAGGAAAAAGTTATGCTGATTCCAGAAATCGTTGGTCTAATCCGTGGTCTAGCAATGAAATAGTTTACTTCGTCCAAGGGCCCGGGTGCCCTTAACCCTCGAGAGTTATCAAATCTTTAATAGACGCGTTTGATTATTTTAATTTTTTGTTTGTAATTTAATTGAATGTGACGTAAAGCTTTCAGCCATGTTACATACTACGTAGGGGTAAAATTAAAATGATTACAGATGACGTCACACGTTAATTATGTAAATATGGGTGCCAGACTTGTTTTTTTTTCAAACACTGAACGGCTAATTTACGATTCTTCGCTTGTTTTAAGTGTGATTATTTGGTTTGCCACGAGGGCATTGTTGTGCGCTGTTGTTGTTTAGCACGTGTTAAATCGATTACTTTAATTAGAGGTTAAGAATCAGGTTCATTAAAAAAAAATTCCTGGAATGTTGGTCCTGCCTTCTTTGTTAATAGTATTGAAGTATTTACTTGCATAAATAAACGTAATTCTACTTTCACACATGTAGAAAGTATTGTAGTCGTGAAAATTTTGTACCTCAAGATTATGACGGATTTTGACATTTTACAATACTTATATCTGGCCCTGTTTGTCTGTCCTATGCCTTCTGCAGGTCTGTCTGCCTTCATGTATTTCTGTCTTTATTTCTGTATGTCTTCATATCTGTCTGTCTGTCTTCATGCATGTATGTCTTCATGTATGTCTGCCTTTATGTATTTCTGTATGTCTTCATATCTGTCTGTCTGTCTTCATGTATAGACTGTCTTCATGCATGTCTGTCTTCATATATGACTGTCTTCATGTATGACTGTCTTCATGTATGTCTGTCTTCATGTATGTCTGTCTTCATGTATGACTGTCTTCATGTATGTCTGTCTTCATGTATGTCTGTCTTCATGTATGTCTGTCTTCATGTATGACTGTCTTCATGTATGTCTGTCTTCATGTATGACTGTCTTCATGTATGTCTGTCTATCATATATGACTGTCTTCATGTATGTCTGTCTTCATGTATGACTGTCTTCATGTATGTCTGTCTTCATGTATGTCTGTCTTCATGTAAGACTGTCTTCATGTATGTCTGTCTTCATGTAAGACTGTCTTCATGTATGTCTGTCTTCATGTATGTCTGTCTTCATGTATGTCTGTCTTCATGTATGACTGTCTTCATGTATGACTGTCTTCATGTATGTCTGTCTTCATGTATGACTGTCTTCATGTATGTCTGTCTTCATGTATGACTGTCTTCATGTATGTATGTCTTCATGTATGTCTGCCTTTATGTATTTCTGTATGTCTTCATATCTGTCTGTCTGTCTTCATGTATGTCTGTCTTCATGTATGTCTGTCTTCATGTAGGACTGTCTTCATTTAAGACTGTCTTCATGCATGTATGTCTTCATGTATGTCTGCCTTTATGTATTTCTGTATGTCTTCATATCTGTCTGTCTGTCTTCATGTATGTCTGTCTTCATGTATGTCTGTCTTCATGTAGGACTGTCTTCATTTAAGACTGTCTTCATGCATGTATGTCTTCATGTATGTCTGCCTTTATGTATTTCTGTATGTCTTCATATCTGTCTGTCTGTCTTCATGTATGTCTGTCTTCATGTATGTCTGTCTTCATGTAGGACTGTCTTCATTTAAGACTGTCTTCATGCATGTATGTCTTCATGTATGTCTGCCTTTATGTATTTCTGTATGTCTTCATATCTGTCTGTCTGTCTTCATGTATGTCTGTCTTCATGTATGTCTGTCTTCATGTAGGACTGTCTTCATTTAAGACTGTCTTCATGCATGTATGTCTTCATGTATGTCTGCCTTTATGTATTTCTGTATGTCTTCATATCTGTCTGTCTGTCTTCATGTATGTCTGTCTTCATGTATGTCTGTCTTCATGTAGGACTGTCTTCATTTAAGACTGTCTTCATGCATGTATGTCTTCATGTATGTCTGCCTTTATGTATTTCTGTATGTCTTCATATCTGTCTGTCTGTCTTCATGTATGTCTGTCTTCATGTATGTCTGTCTTCATGTAAAACTGTCTTCATTTAAGACTGTCTTCATGTAAGACTGTCTTCATGTAAGACTGTCTTCATGTATGTCTGTCTTCATGTAGGACTGTCTTCATGTATGTCTGTCTTCATGTATGTCTGTCTTCATGTATGACTGTCTTCATGTATGATTGTCTTCATGTATGTCTGTCTTCATGTATGTATGTCTGTCTTCATGTCTGTCTGTCCTAATATCCCTAGGAGTCAGTCCCATCTTGACTGATTTGTCACTGACGAGGATGTTTATACGCTTTGTTGTTAGTGTACTGAGTATTGAAGACACGCCCCGACTTAATTTAGTTCCAATCTCCCAGTAATATATTTCAATCCCTTATCCGGTACCAAACCTGGGACTCTTACATCTGTAGGCTGACCCTATATCATCTGGCTCCCGATATGACACCACATATCAACTGTACTGACGAGAAACATATCCACCCGGATAAGAAACCAACGGACCGTACGGGAATCAATCCCACGTGATCAGGTAAACGAGTACGGTTGTGATATCGAGATGATGGTAAAACTAAGTTAACAGACTTTACAACACTCGCGACTCAATGATGGACACACCCTCCAACGCAAGCTAATGAGAGCTAAACAGGTTCTCTGACATGTGTATTGTATGTGTGTGGTGTAAGGACTATAGGTGTGATTACCTTAACAAGTTGGTGACATCACTTATTGCTGGCTTTTTCTCAAAACGAGCTTAGTAGATTTTTACAACATGACCGTGATATGGAAAGTGTTTTTGTGTGGTGCTAAAACTATAGATATGATCTCCTTAACAAGTCGGTGACGTCACATATTTCAAGCGTCCTGTTATCACAACTTTTGTTGATCCCTCTAATATGACTTTGATAACGAAAGTGTGTTTGTGTGGTGTCAAAAATATAGGTGGATCGCCTTAACCAAACGATTATGTCACTTGTTTCAAGAGTCCTGTCATCACTAGAATTGTAGATCGTTCCAAAATGACTGTGATATCGAAAGTGTGTTTGTGTGGTGGCAAAAATATAGGTGGATCTCCTTAACAAGTCGGTGACGTCACATATTTCAAGCACCCTATCAACACGAGTATTGTAGGTCATTCCAACATGACTGTGATATGGGAAATGTGTTTCTGTGGTATCAAAACTACAGGGGTGATCACCTTGACAAGTCGATGACGTCTCTTCTTGCAGACATTCTCACATCATGTTGGTCGGACCTGCTAAGACAGGATAGACTGTATGCGCACAGTTTTGGAGATCCCCAGGCGCGTTAATGAACTCAATTATTGAAATTCATCGTGTTAATTAATCGCTTCATGTCATGTTGAAGCACAGGGTAAGTGTGATCGATTTGAAGTGGGGTCGTTAGATCAATCGTACCCTACCTGCTTTCGTATTTTATATAACTTTAATTATGGACCTACCTGGTTTCGAACCAAAGTAACACAGCTTAAATGAAGGCTATCTCATATCAAAACACAATATCAAAATTAAATTACATATTCCCAGTTTCCTGGAAGGGGTAAGTTTATATGTTCCATGTGGATATTTCAATTACCCTTTCTTATTACATGTTCAAATAACCCCACGACTTACAAACTAAGCAAACTTAGCTAAAATCAACCAATAATAAACACTCAACATCGATGCCAGATTTTTCGCAATGCGTCTTGCTACCCATCCGAGCTATAAGCAATAAATTACACTAATGGGATGGAAATGAGGTATAATTTAAAAGGAAGTGTATCTGCATTTGTTCGGAGGGAGAGTGGAACACAGTTTATTTTTTTAACACCCTCAGTACACCTGGTTGAAACGAGAGGAAATGTACCCGTATTTGCGTGGAGGGAGGGTATTTAGTATAAACCACCCTCGGTACACCCGACCATGGTTTCGAACCCCAATTTCCCCGTTATCTGCAATACAGTTTATTGCGAGAGTGACGCCTTGGACCATTCGACCACTGAAACGGGTATTGAGATATTAAGACAAATCCTGATAATTCTATAGCTACCAAACTCGACCCGGAATCAAATCTATGGAGTCTAAAGTCTATCTCGACGGCCACCCATCCTCCTGTATCTTCTCTTATAACTTTACCTTCGGGCAAGGTCAGGAAAAATAAATAAATGACAAAAAATAAAGCCCAAGCTTTCACGTTCGTAATAGTAGACCTACTATTTACTCTCTTTTTTTTACATTTCTTAAAGATGTTGTTAGTACACTCTATTTTTATTGCTTGCTGGGTATATTTAGATGAGTTAAAGAATATTTGGTTGGCTAAGTGGTAGGTGGTGTGGTACGTTGAATTTAAATGGTAGTGCTTCGTAACATTTAACCCTTTCACAGTTCATCCCAAGAATAAAGTGTGAACAAACAACATATCCGTGACCTGACGTCCAATGATCGACACATACCGACTCTATCTCTCTCTCTTTCTCTCAATATCTCGCGACAACATGACTAACCTCTATATTAAAGACTTAAGGATTTCGAAGCTGTCTTTCCAAAGCGGGTTGTGTCTTAATTCGAAGCACCAAAGCACTCTAAGCGCTATGACACTTAAACGCCAATGTATGAATTATTATTATTATTATTATTATTATTATTATTATTATTATTAGCACCGCGTCTTACAACTTGTTCGGGTTATACGCACTTATGCTAATGTGTGATGGCAGGGTTATTGTGAGATGAAATGGAGGACCTACAGTTTAACGTGGGATCCGAACCACGGTGGAGGCCTGGCATTCCACACATTCAAAAGTTGTGATTAATACACGTCTTGTCTTATCAGAGGTGAAGGAAGGGTTTGGCACTCAGATAAATCTGTGCCAGGACCGAGGATGGAACCCCGGACCCCCAGCACAGAAGTCTGACACCTTACCCCTAGACCACCAGGTCACCCAATGTATGATATAGAGAGGGAAGAAAATGAGAACGCTTTCCCTCTTTCGCTGACGATTATAAACATTCACTCCATTATTTAAACCTGTACAGTATAGACTTGCATTTAAAAATTACCTTTTCCTCGTTTCCTGTTAATTATACGCATTTGCTTCCACGGGCTTTTTAATCTACATATTGGCAAGATGATTCCTATTGGCCATTTTCTTGTTTAAGTCAAATAACCTGAGCTGTGTAGGATATTAAAAACAATATTCACAAAAAAAAATACTTCAAGGTAAAAAAAAGTGTGCCAATATAGGGGCTAGGGCTTATTTTTTTATAAATGTTTAAAAATCTATGGTTTTTATTTCAATGTTAAATTTTTATTTATTTTATTTATTTAACGTGAACTGTCTGAAACCGACTGAGTATATCAGCACATGACTTAAACATAAATGTGCACCGCCATCTTATTTCTTTAGGGGGTCGGGTGCACAAACATATAAATACAGAAGTAATAACCAAAAAGGATGTATATAGATGT
>CABEEJ010004073.1:0-52956 GCA_901482245.1 Timema douglasi
TCGTTTGACTTTAGCTGGATAAATGGTTAGGCATTTCTACTTATAGTGGGCATAATGATAAAGGGCTATAGATAAAATCATATTGTTTGGAGATGTAGCTGTTGAGTGGTAAATATAAACACTTATGGGGTTTTTCAATCAAACTTAATAAAACTAATACATTAAATGTAGGCCTGTGTTCAAGTTGAGTATGATAACCTATAACTTCAACTTCAACACCAACCCAGATAGAACTACATTATAAACTGATGAAATTATCTGTATATAATAGGATATGACACTTTAAAACAAATCTATAAAGATTAAAAGCATATAGGCCCCCTAATTACAAAAATATTGTTTCTTTTTTGCCATGCCCTATCTTAGATTTAAGTTACTTTAACCTTTGCTTAGAGTAAGTGATAGTTTTCTGTGAGCAAATAATATGGTGTCGTTAAAGTATCTACTGCTGTCAATTGTCATAATAATAGTATTTAAATACAGGATTCCCAACAAGATGATAGTAGGTTTATATATATATATATATATATATAACAAGCACCTTAATCATAGATATATTCTGTAATGTTTTAAAAAATAAGTCGGAAAATCCGTGCTTGGATTTTAAAGTAATAAGACAATAATAATTAAAAAGATTATATTTTTTATATTAATATAGAGATAGTGCTGCTCTAGTTACCTCGGAATGAGTTAAGGATAAGTGCTGCTTTCTAGTAAACATGGAATGAGTTAAGGCGAGTTTCTTCTGCTGCCATCTATCAGACAAGTGGTACCGCAATTAAATGGATACAATTCAGGATTCTGTAGGTATAATGCAAATATTTCTAGTGGAAACAATTCAGACTTTTTATTTGTAATGCGTGTTTAAGAAAATGTCTGAATTGCTACCATTCAGAATGGATACAATTCAGGATTTTGTGGATATAATGCAAATAATTACAGTGGATACAAATCAGGATTTTTGTTAAAGTCGTTTATTTGAAAACTGTCTGAATGGCTACCATTCAGAATGGATACAAATCAGGATTTTGTGGGTATTATGATAGTGGATACAGATCAGATTTTTTATTTGTGGTGCTTGTTTAAGAAATATCTGAATGGCTACCATTCAGAATAGATACAATTCAGTTGTCTCGTAAAATACACATTCCTAGTAAGACAATGTAATTAAGCTGGAAAGGGTCGCATTGTGAAGGGATAGTTATTACTTCTGAAACAGGTATTTCTAAATCAATGTTATATTTTATCAGATTGAGTCTTTGTTCATTTTTTTGGGTCATTTTTTGTAAATTCAAAGTTTTATTAACACATCCATCGGATTTTGTGGTTGTCATTTACGCTGCTGAATGTGTACATTTTAATTGCTATGATGAAAAACCTATCTTAATAGTTTGGCTTTTTTTTTGTCACCGCCCAAAGAAAAAAAAAACAAGTACAGTTGTTTATTGTCCAGCCAAAATGGTAGTATCAAGCTTTATTTTGTTGATAAAACTTTTCTATTTCTCCCTATTTTAGCTAATATTAGCAAGTGTTATTCTGCAAATCTTCCTTAAAGTTGGTTGAAATTGCCAAGGTTGTTAACCTTAAGTGAATCACACAAGGTGAAACAAGAATGCAATAAGTTATTGGCAGTTTTAGTTTTCATCTTGTGTTCCCCAACTAACTGTTTTACTTACGTAATCAAGCAATTAAATAATTAGAATGGGAAAACATATTAACGCAAGTGGTCAAACCTATTTTAATTTGTAGGATGGAGAAAGTATTGCAATTGTAAAAAATTTTAACCCAAAGGTTATGATGAATCTTGAAGTTTCATGTCTGAACCTAAAAAAGAGGGTTTTACAAAATAATGTTTGTCCCTGGGACCACAGCCAGAATCATTTATGTATTTTGTCCAAAATGTGTACTAAATTGTATTAGGCCAAACCTTATTTCCTTTTTTTTTCTATTTTTATTTTAGCCCTCAAATCAAAAACAGATTACTGATGACTGATTTTTGAAAATTTAACTTAATTAAAAAATGACTTTAACAATTTTGTTTGAAATTTATATTTGCCGAGCGTTTGACATAGCAAATACAGTAACAGTGAATACTTTTTTGAGTATTGGAGGTGTAGTTATTGTAACTAAAAAAAAGTTTTTTTGATAAAAATAAATGTATTTACAGTATTATATATGCACCTATATTATTATTTGCCTTTTACAGTCATATTTTTATGGCTCTAAAATAATCTTATAGCCTACCATATTTTGAATTGTGTGCATCTGAAGCAAATATTGTGATTTTTTTTTCCTCAGTACAGAAGAAATAGCAACAAGCTTACAAGCACAACATTAACAACAAAAATTGGTACTACCCTGTACATTACCACTACACAATTAACAAGAGAATAGAGAAGTCAAGCAATGACCATAGTGAATGTGTGGAACAAGATGTAACCTTACCCGCATGCAACCAAGTTGCCGGACGGAGCGTAAGCACAAGCCATAACCCATGTGGTAGGCATGGTGACTGCATGCTCTTTGTTAGTAGTGAATGCATCCCAGATAATCATTTTACCATCCTATAATACATTACAGCGAAATAAGTTATGTCTACTGGCATTTACATAAATGCAAATACATGATAACACCACTAACACCAACACCCTCCGGAACTATGAATACAAAAAATTGTTGATAAAAATCAACACAATGTTCTTCTATACATACCCTTTTAACTGTACAAGTGTAACTTTACCAAAGGAGCATACTTAGTGGTTTGAGTTTGTGCCCTCAGTTCTAGAGTTATAGAAAGTACAGTAGCTCCATGGCTTCTTTGGTGCTGACTGAAAGCTTTGAAAAGTTTATTATTATTACCACCGCGTCTTACTACCCGTTCGGGTTATACGCACTTACGCTAATGTGTAATGGTAGGGTGATTGTGAGATGAGATGAAATGAAATGAAGGACCTACAGTTTAACGTGGAGTCCGAACCACGGTGGAGGCCTGGCATTCCCCACATTCACAAGATGTCTTGTCAGAGGTGAAGGAAGGGTTTGGTAATCAGATAAATCTTTGCCGGGACCGAGGATTGAACCCCGGCCACCAGCATAGAAGTCTGACACCTTACCCCTAGACCTTTGAAAAATTATCTATCCCTACGCTGAACCATATGATCAGCAAAAACATGTGTTTAGCAGCTGTCACTTCTGACAATCAAAATTTAGGTATATACCTAAATGTTGACTGTCAGAAGTCAGCGGTGAGGTGTCAGTCAGCACCAAATAAGCTATGGGGCTACTGTAGAAACTGTAGCTATGTACTATGATACGGATCCACAATAAATCATGTGTAAGAAAGTGTGTTTGCATGTGTGTTTGCGAGTGAGTATAAGCAGGAGAGTGTGAAATATTAAGGGAAATGATGATAGAGCATTAGAGTGAGTGTGAATGAGATTGAGAGAGGCTGTATGAGAAAGATATTGTATGAAAGCATGAAAATGGGAGATAGTGTGTGTGATAAAAAGAGGAAGAGGGAATGTGTAATTGGGTGTGAGAGAGTGAGAGAATGTGGAAAAGTGAATGTAGAGGAAGCGATAGTGATGCAAGGATTGTATATGTGTATGTGTGAGAAAGTGTGTTTGGTTGAGAGTGTGTGTAAGAAAGTGTATTTGGTTGAGTTTGTGTGTGTGCGCTTTTTGAAATTGTGAGTGAAAGATTTAAGAATATAAAAAAAAAACAGGAAAGAAAGGGGCCCGACAATCTCTGAATATTTACAAGAAATGCTGTGGATCCACATTGAAATCATTGACAACACAGTTACCTGTATATCATTTTGAGTCTTAAGATGAGTTGGATTCTGAAATTATATGGTAAAGTTATTTTTGAAAATGAGGTACTAAGATAATCATTAAAATACTATGAAAATGAAATATTTTGTAAATAAGTTAGGCTTACTTTATAGTACATTTCTAGTGTATTTTATTCTTAAAATTAATGATAATAGTGTAATTAATCCTTCATTGTTTGAGTGCTTATTTACAGTTTTTTTGTTGATGGATTTTTTAGTCTAGTACATAATTCCCTGATGCTATTATATTTTAAATAAAACTCTGTAACTTCGTGTTATCAGCACCTGTGTCCATTGTGTTATTCAACACTATAGGATTTTTACTGTGGTTTTCCCACCCTCCTGCTATTGCAGATGATTTCATTTGACCTATCTTTCTCATTCATCTTAGAATATTGTTAATAACCCTTGTCTCACACAAACACAGAAACAAGCTACAGTTGAGTGAGGACATTTTACAACTCGTTACAGAGTAAAAACTGTCCAGTCCAAGCCCCAAAACCTTGAGTAAAAGGACAACCGCAACCTACCTGAGAGGATGAGACAATATGTCGCTTGTCCGGCGACCAGTCTGAGCACAGCACTTTGGCCTGATGGCCTTTTAAAACTCTTCGTGGCTTGATATTCAAATAATTTATAACTTCTAATCGTTCAGCAACAGTTGATACTAAAATACACAGACACAAAGAATGAAAAGTAACTTTCAACATTCAACAACATTTGTAATTAGTCTGGCATTAATATTTGTAATTAGTCTGGTATTATTATGTTATATTCAACTTCAATTCCATGGAATCATCCCGCAATTGAGCCATACCAACTGAGTGTCCACCATCTGTTGGTGAAGATAGTGCTAACTTCTATGTATACAGGGTGTCACGTGGTAGGCACAACAAACCCTTTAGCCGATAATCTCACTTTTCTAGACAGATGACACTATTTTTTTTATTCAAGAAGCGCCTCATTTGTCCTCAAGAGGCTGAGTTGATTCCGTTTAAGACCCACTGCCTCAAAACAAATCTGGACGCACTGGGGATCAAACCAGGCCCCTTTGTATCCGTAACTCTGGCCAAAGAGGTGCTAATACCCAACTTTATTTTATGAAAATATTACATACATAGTGACAATACATTATAGATTTAATGTTAAACTATATGCATAGGCTTACCATATACACATTTCTAAATGTGTGCGTAAATCGGTAAAGAAAACTGTAAATTTAAGGAGATTGTTGTGCATCGGAAAATTAAGTCCCCGCTAGTCCCATGTCTTTACTTTTTTTATAGAATATGTTTGATTTTTCATTCCGAAATGCCGGTCAACCTTACCTAATTTGTGTGTAGCTCTGAGTGAATAAAAATTAGGTTATCATGTTTTCAAAAACAAGAGCTAATCCTTTTGTTATTTCTTTAGGAAAACTTACAAGCGACATCATTTAGTTTTTGACGTTCTTCTTCAAGTTTGGCTTTCAATGTTTCTGCTTCTTTAGACAAAACTTCAACAGTTTCAGCCTTCGACTCTCCATCTGCCATTTTATCTAAATGAACAGAAAATAAATGCCGCTATACAAATTAACACTATATATGTGCATAAATGGCTTTATTTCAAACTTGTTAGAATCAAGAAAAATATATATATAGTTGCAGAAGCCTAGATAAGTATATTAATAAAGTTCGTTCACGGTAGGAGTTTACCTCTGAAAGGCCTTTTTCCCTACCAGAAATATATTATATAGTAGGATATTGGTAGGAAAAAAGACCTTTCAGAGGTAAACTCCTACCGTGAATGAAGTATATATTTTTACATATCTATTAACCCTCCAGGTGGCATAGTTAGCTAACGCGCTAGTTTCATGTTGAGCTATACTGCCGAGGATAGGGATATCGAGGTTCGTGTCTTGGTTGGGTGGACTGGGATAGTTTTTCATAAATGGTTTTCCACGCTCCCTCCATGCAAAGGTGGGCTTACTTCCTCTAATTTCAACATTCCCAATTCCTAACACATTAGAGTAATTAGTACTTAAGCGTATAACCCAAATGGGTAGTAAGACGCAGTGCTAAGAAAAAACATATTTATTTAAAGAGAAAGTCTAGTAATTATGAGATTTTTAAACCCTTAGATGAAGAATCTTCACGTCTTATATGCCTCCGGACCAAAAAGAAAATTGGATTTAACCATTCTGCCTGTCTCATGTTTGTCCCTGTGGCTACAACTGATGGATTTTGTCCAAAATTGATATTTATACTTTGGGACTTTTTTATTTTTATTCAAGCCGCTCAAATTAAGATAAGTTTACAAAAAGGTAATTTTTGAAAATTCAAATTTTTCAAAAATGTTTGAAATAAATATCAAGGGAGTAAAGTCTTAACTTTTCAAAATTTTAACTTTTTCCAAAATGATTCTGAAATTTTTGTCAAAGATGTGTATCTGAGTGTTTACATGATAGTTAATTTGGTCCAGGTCTATGTTAGTTTACTGAAAATTGACTTTTGAAAATTTGGTCACAAGATCTAACAGACTAGGCCTATAAAGAAAATATATTATAATTGTGGTGTGTTATTTATTTATGTAGGACATTTTTACATACCAATTTTTATATGAGGAGCCTTTTAGAGAATTCAAACTCTTTTTTTGCAAACAACTTTGATAGTAACATTTCACTAGCCTATATTATTTGTGTTATTTTTTAGGTAATGATAATATCTCAAAAGTGACAGCTACAGATTATATGGTTTTACATATGAATTTATTCATGAAAGAATATCTAGTACTAGTTTTTCTAATTGTCAAATATTACTCTTTCCATGAAAATCAGACCTTTGGTTTGGTTTGTTTTACAATGAAGAGAATTGTGTTTGTAAACTTGCTTGAAGTAACACCAAGTGGGGTATAAAGGTGATTATGTAAGACTGCATCTAATTACTTGCCATTTGCCTCCTCACCATTTTTTTCCCTTGCTAAACAATATACGTACGGCTTGTCAAATAATGAAGTGACAAATATAAACTAATAATCTGAGAGAGAGACCATCCAAATTGAATTAATTAAATACAACTGATGGTATTTTGATGTTACAGTCAGTCCTTCGCACATAAACAAATTTAGCATAAAATTGATAACTTACAGTACTTTGGAACTTATGCTAGTATTTGAAGATTATGGCATGGTAAATTATAAAATGATATCCAAGTTTAGCTTCGTTTTACAACTGTTCCATTTTTTATAAATACTTTCTTACACGAATCACTAGACTCACTTATGCTGATGCAGCTGTGTGATGTGAGCTATGACCGTGGGTGATGCCACAGTCAACTGGTGACACTGAATCAACATGTGGGCCTATAGCAGCAACCATTGTTCAATTAGAGCATCTTAAGTAGACTTAGAAGCAAAATGCTAATTTAGGCCTTGATCTTTTTTTGAAGCACCATTTTCTAAAAAAAACCTTTTTTTTACTCAGCAACGCATCTTACTACCCTTTCGAGTTATATGCTTAAGTACTAATTAGGCTAATGGGTTATGAATTTGGAAGGTTGAATTTAAAGGAAGTGAATCCACATTTGTGTGGAGAGAGAGTGGAAAACATTTTTTTTTTAAACTTCCCCAGTTCATCCAAGGTTTGAACCTCAATACAACATATTTATATAGGCAGGAGACATACAATGTCCCTCAATTTGAGAATGACCCATAAATGACAGCTCAAACATTAATTTTTACTAGGAGTATTATTATTTTTTTACTATTAGGTATTTGATAAATAATTACATGATCCTAAGAGCTTGAGCTCACTTAGAGGATTATAGATTTATAAGGATAAACTTAAACATTTGTTAAAAAGATTTAAAAAGACAAGCTATTATGAAACAAGACATTTAGCCCAGGTACAGGGAAATAATAGATTCTAAAATGTTTACTGAAAAACATAAATTATAATTATAATTGGGATTAGGGTTGTGAAGACAAGAAGATAGGAAGAAAATTAGGTAGTAAAATAGTTTACAGTACTACTAAGCCTGTTTTAATCCCAAGCAGAGGCGATGGGGACAAGAACTTTACATAATTTTATTATAAATTTGTCAGTTTCAGTAAGCAAGAGATATCTGTTGGATTACTAGCATTTTATATTTTAGTACTTTTATTTAAAATTGAATTTGTTCCATAATTTACAGTGGTAAAAGAGTTATGATATATTTTAAGTGGGGCCCTAGAATGATGTTCAATTAAACCTTTTGTTGATTACTTAGAAGTAAACAAAAATTATTTCTTAATATGTACTTAGTGACTTTCAGCCAATGTCTGTGATAAAGAATCTTCCAGCTAATAGCTATCACTTACCTACATTCCCACCGTAGGTAAGCTATAAGTAGCCTAATATTTATGTGAATATTTATTTCATCAGAAATTTTTTGATATTTGTAGATTAACACTCATACCTAATACACAATCCATGAATTTAAACTTTTTGACATTAAAGCTAGAGGGAGACTGGCTTGAGCACAAACAACTTTTTTTTTAAACATAAATAATCAACTTACAGTACCAAAAGTGTGTTAGCATGGACATATAAAAGTATTTGATGTGATATTAAGACTGATTTATAAAAAAGTAACGCAACTCACATCGGTTCTATACTTCACCGGATATTACTCAGCCATATTCCTCAGCATATGCTGGAACCTACGAACTAGCATGATGTCCACCCTCATAAATCCATCTAGTTCATAAATTAAATGTAAAATGTTAAATGTCTGATTTTTTACCAAATACTTCTGTCACTGTCATAATTTTAATTCAGGTGTATATAATAGTTTAATTGCTATGAATTATAAAACAACTCAAATTAACCTAACCATTCATTTACGAGACATTTAAAGATGATTAAAGTTGGGATGTGCAAAATACATTTAGGAGTCTGGTTGTTTTTCTGCAAAGTTGTCATGAATGATAATGTGGCAAGAAATAGACTTACGTGGTGTGAATAAATCATTAGATTACTAGTAAAATAGTCATTTTATAATCCAAACTAAATATTTTAGCATCATAACTGTTTAGGCTAACTCATGAGGCCCATTTGATTAATAAAGGTGTTAGGTAGTGTGTATTATATTGTGATGTTCTTCTAACTTTAGTCTATACTGCTCAGGGATTGTTTACATTTTTATGTTTTGTATGTGTCCACACAACTACTGTAGTATGTAATGTACTTAACTTCTACTATATATTTGGACCCACACAATAAGTCCCAATATTGTAATGTTTTTGTAAAGAGCCTTGGCTCAGTTAAAAATATAATAAATTGAATTGAATTGTCAATGAAAGAAAAAAAATCAATAAAAAGGACCGGGGGTCGGGGGTCGTAAAATAAATAAAGAAACTTTTTATAGCACATTTTCCTCAGTGCATTTTACCTTGCAGTATAAATGCTAGTAATAAACAAAATTGACATTAATTTAACCATAATGTGAATTTTAAGGAAGTATTTAGACATTCATGAAAATAATAGGAAATAATTGAAGTTGGATTTTCAACCTAGGTCATACATTCCCTGGAAGTGAGACCGATCATATTATGTGAAATTTGAGGTAAAAAAAAAGTTGACTTACCTCGCAGACAATAAGAGTAAACAATAAGATTTAAACTAAACAAGCTAGAACTTGCAATTTAATAAGCTCCATTAACAACTTTAATTCAAATGTTTATATACTAACAGCTAAACAACTTTAACATTACTACAATTGATTGTTATTCAAAAATATATATGTAAACAAATCTTAATTTCCAAAATAACATTCCTTGTGTCGTCTGCTCTATAACTCACATTGCCAACGTAAAGCCTTAAAATTTAATGCCAATGAAATTTTCTTTTTAGAGGGCTGTGGTTTTTGGTTGATAGTCCCTATAGGTTATGTTCACCTGTACTGGTGGCGCGACTCATGATGACTTCATGAAAATCTCGTAACTAAACACGCCAAACTGTGAAAAGTATTGGTGTTAGAGGAATGAGTCTTATATCAAAATAAAATTCCGTTCATGATGATCATTTCGTACAATTATACTACGTACCATCTATTTCAATTTAAAAAATAATAATTTAAAGTTAATTTAACCATTTTCGTTTAAAATTAATATTTGGAATGTATTTGAAATGTCAGATAATAGTGTATAGACCTACCCATTTTTGGGGGAAAAATTCTCTTAAGGGTAGTTTACTAACGACTAGTTTTGGTAAATTAAATGTTTCTTGAAACTTGCTTTACTATTTTGTTTAAAAATCTATATCATAGGAGGTTTTACATGATGAAAGGCACTCTATACTTCTTTTCTAGAGAAAAATCTATCTATAGGTAATTTACGGCGTGACTTATTTTTTAGATTCAAATTTTTGTTTAGAATGGCTGAAAGTTTTTGTTAAAATTGTATATGTAGGCAATGTCTTACATTATAAATAGCAAGGTTAGGGTTGTAGGAGTCCAGACCCCTTCTCCTCGGAATGGGATGTACTTACTTTAGGGTGGTTCACATATTTGTATAATCACTTTTATAGGCTAGTTAGTTATTTATTCAAAATTTGTTTATAAAAATAGCCAAGATCGACTCGTACACATATAAACATCCTAATGTAGGCGTGGTTCATTCACTAGCATGTTACATACAGTTAGGAAAGTGAGATCTATTACAGGGTATACATTATTTGTCCTCACCCGGCCACATTATAAAGATAAAGTAAAATAAAGTAAGTAAAGTAAAGATATAGTAAAATTTTCTAGCCACGCACATCAATGCACGGTTTCTTTAAGTATACCAGCTCTAGCTGGCATGTACTTATTCCATTTTTGCACTGACCCTTTTTAATCGATCATTTTATAGCTCAACCACCTTAGCGCTCCATTTTGTGTTTAACCGGCATTACCCTACGGGAGTTGTGACCGGGAGTATAGTATGATATCTATTTTCTGGGTCTTTGAGAAAGTGAAACATGTGCGTTTTGTTTTAGTTCTCTAAATCATAGAGTAAATTAACTGTATATATAAAATTTGATACCATTATTTTATTGATTATTAACGATGGATGCTGAAAATAGTATGTTTAATGTGTTTGATGAAGGATCTGATGCAGACTCGGAAGATTCTATACCATGTGTAAAGAAGCCGAAAAAGGAAGAGGTCGACCTAGTGTTACAAGGAAATGAACCGAGTACTGGTCAAGAAGTGAGTATTGTCACTGAATTGCCAAAGAAAAGAAAAGAAGCAAAATTTCGTGTAGAAGACATCCAAATAAATTTTTTACTACCTCGAATTAAAGTTCAAACTGTTGAAACCTTAGAAGTTTGCGTACATGAAGTTGCTGTGCCACCAGATGTAGAATATGTACCTCTTTCCGTCCCTACTACAAAACCAGCAAAGGAATATAAGTTCATATTAGATCCCTTTCAAAAAGAAGCTATACTTTGTATAGAAAATAGACAGTCTGTACTTGTGTCTGCACATACATCAGCCGGTAAAACTGTCGTTGCTGAATACAGCATTGCCTTGTCACTTAGAGATAATCAGAGAGTAATTTACACAACACCAATCAAAGCTCTGAGTAATCAAAAGTTTAGAGAGTTTCATGAAGAATTTAAAGATGTTGGTTTGGTGACTGGTGATGTAACTATAAATCCAAACGCTAGTATTGTTATCATGACTACTGAAATTTTACGTAACATGCTTTATCGTGGTTCAGAACTAATGCGTGAAGTTGGATGGGTAGTTTTTGATGAAATCCATTATATGCGTGATAAAGAAAGGGGTGTTGTTTGGGAAGAGACTTTGATCTTACTACCTGACAATGTCCACTATGTTTTCCTGTCTGCCACCATACCCAATGCAACACAGTTCGCCGAATGGGTTGCACATCTGCATCATCAGCCATGTCATGTTGTTTATACAGACTATCGACCTGTTCCACTGCAACATTATATTTTCCCAGCTGGAGGTAAGCTTATATCTCATTATAAGCTAATAAGAGTAACATTATACATTATAAATAAGCAAACAAAAGTGCACTTATTAGGTCTATAACTTAAAAAAATATTTATTTATGGCTATAAACACTATCAAACAGCATTGTAAATCATACTAAACAAGACACTTGACATAAGGCATGTTTCAGGATTGACCTGTTATTAATGTTTGACATTTTTTTTTATCCTGGTATACTTACTGGTTACAGTTATCTTTGACTGGAAGACAATACTAGACTTTGATTTGGTAACGCTTTCTTTGACCAAATTAAATAGCCTGGTTTCAACCAATGAGCTGAGAATCGTGTGCCAATTACAAAACAACATAACTCCTTATGTTGGATTCAAATGAGCGTAACTTCATAGTCAATGGATTTTAAGTTATAGGCCTAGTTAAAATTATGTAAGCCTAAATAAATTAGTAGCTAAAAATATATGACAGTAGGTAGGCCTACTTAAAAACCACTTAGTTATGTGTAAACTCGATTTGGTGATTGCATAGTCAAAGATGCTACTCTCGCAATAGACTAGACTGCCTAAGACTGGGAAAACAGGATTTGATTCCGGTCAGGTGAATTGAGGTGTTTTTTTTTCTAAATGGTTTATACTTTCCTGTTATGCAAATGAGGGTTCACTTCCTCTAAATTCAACCTTTTAATCCCTACACATTAGTATAGGCGTGTTTGATGATAAGAGAGATGTATAACATTATTCCTGAAGTGTCTTAAGACTACGATTTATGAAGCAGTGACAGAAAAATTGAGCTACAAAAAAGTGTGCATGCACTGGATAACCCAAAATATTAACAGATGACCATAATAAAAAAACGGATAAGTACTTAGCTCACATTTTTAACGTTCTATGCAGAGGAAGGAGATGAGGTCTTTGGACTATTGTGACTGTGGATGAAACTTGCGTTCATCACATTCCTGCATTGAAGCAGCAATCATTGCAATGACACATTCTGCAAAAACAAAACAAATTTAAAACATTGATTTCAGTAAAAAAACCAACATAGTTTCAGTTTTCTAGTTCAGAAGAGGTATTTGCCTCCTGGCACAACAATTAATTCATAGGGAGAGACCTTGACATGGGTTCAACAGGCTATTCTGATTCAAAACAAAAGGAGAGGAATGTTGACAGACGGTGTCGACCTGCACCAAGACAACGCTTTGGCCCACACCATTCGTGTCACCACAGAGTTATTTGACAGTTTCAAGTAGGTCTATGGTGTTTTGAATCATCAGATATGGGTAAGAGGTAAAATTGCTATGAATTTGGCCTTTGTATGTCGGATCTGGAATGTGATGATGAAAAATTTAGAATTTTTTTTTTGTCCAACTGAAGCAAAATTTTATAAGCTTCTAGCTTTTATTCAAGCCAAAATCCAGAAGAAGGGCACTTGTTATTGGATGACCGTTGTGCACATTCGCGTCTGAAGTGAGATGTGTAGAAATCCCCTGGTTCATGATTTCACCCGCCTAGGTTTAACATAGCTTAGCATGATAACATAGCATAACTTCATGTGTGAATTCAACTTTAGGTATCAGTCTTGCAATATCTTGAATTGCTGGTGATGGGAGATCAAGGTCGGAGTCTCGGTTGGTGCATTTAAAGTGGCCGACTTTCCCACCCCTTCTCCACACTAGTGTAGGTGTACTTCTCCTAAGTTAGGCCTACTTTGCTCATCCCTACTCCTGGAATTAAGTTGTAAATAATAATGGTGGTAAACATAATCATTAAAAAATAACCTACTAAAGTATTTTAAATTTGGTAAAATGTTTATTATAAGTCTAATGCACTTATGTTATCTACCTTACTTTAATCTTCTCCTTTTATTTTTTAGTCAATGCTGTCTAATATATATGTGTTATTCTTTCTAAAAGTCCTATGATAGTACTAGTAGCATACATTGTACAATTCTCCACATTAAAATAATTCTTAGAAATGTATTGAAACTCCAATGCTTTTGGATGGAAAGTTATATTTTATCTACCCTTTGTTTGACCTATATTTCGTTTTTAACTAATGGATGATATGAAAACTTTACATTCTATAATCAAAATACAAACTACTTTTTGTATTGACATGCAATATATTCCCATATTTATATTTTGCTAAGTAGGCCTAACTTTGTAAATATTTTATTTGTTCTCTAGTTAATATGATATTCCAATTATTGATGCCAGTGAATTTATATCTCATACATAAGACTGGCCTTTTTTTTTTCCAGGTGAAGGTATTCATCTTGTTGTTGATGAAACAGGTCAATTCATAGAAACAAACTTTAACGCTGCCATGACAGTACTTCAAAATGCTGGAGATGCTGCTAAAGGTGATACAAAGGGTCGACGTGGTGGTATTGTCAAATTGAGTGGTGACAGCAACATCTTTAAAATTGTCAGAATGATTATGGAACGAGATTTTGCACCTGTCATTGTTTTCAGTTTTAGCAAAAAAGAATGTGAAACATATGCTCTTCAAATGGCCAAACTAGATTTCAATACAATCCCACAGAAGGCAATGGTAGATGAGGTTTTTAACAATGCAATGGATGTTCTCTCGCCAGATGACAAGAAACTTCCACAAGTGGAAAATTTGTTGCCCTTACTCAGAAGAGGTATTGGCATCCATCATGGAGGCTTGTTGCCAATCTTGAAGGAAATTGTTGAAATCCTGTTTGCTGAAGGTTTAATCAAGGCGCTTTTTGCTACAGAGACATTTGCCATGGGACTTAATATGCCTGCTCGCACCGTTGTGTTTACATCACCTCGAAAGTTTGATGGCAAGGAATTCAGATGGCTTACATCCGGAGAATACATTCAAATGTCTGGAAGAGCCGGACGGCGTGGGCAGGATGATCGAGGAATTGTAATATTGATGATTGATGAGAAAGTTAGTTCTAGCGCCGGGCGTGATATTGTACAAGGAAAGGCTGACCCCATTTATTCTGCATTTCATCTCACATATAACATGGTTCTCAATCTTCTTCGTGTGGAAGAGATTAATCCAGAGTATATGCTGGAAAGAAGTTTCTTCCAATTTCAAAACCAAACATCCATTCCTGAACTTATAAGCAAGTTTCAGAAATTAGAAATAGAGCATGACAATGTGATCATCCCCCAATATGACCAAGTTTCATCATATTGCAACATACAAGATCAATTGAACAGACTGAGAAAACAATTGCATAGCTATATCACTAAACCTGAATATCTTGTGCCATTTTTACAACCAGGTAGAATGGTTAAAGTGCTAAATAAAACCGATGATTTTGATTGGGGAATTGTTGTTAATTATAAGAAACAAAAAAGTGGTGGTAAACAACGCAATGTAAATCCTCTCAAAGAAGAACCTGTGTATGTGATAGAAGTTTTGCTACATGTAGAAGGAAAAACGGATGAAGACTTTTCCTTGGCTCGGCCATGTCCTTCAGGAAAGTCTGGAGAAATGGAAGTAGTTCCTGTTGTGCATACCATCATTTCTCAAATAAGTTCTATCAGACTACATATTCCTAAAGATCTGAAGAGACCGGACAATAGAAAAAGTGTTCTTAAAAGTATTCAAGAAGTAAAGCGGCGCTTTGATGGAAAAATCCCGTTGCTAGATCCTGTTGATGATATGCACATAAAAGACTCAATATTTTTGGATGCACTTAATAAAACAAAAGCTTATGAAGAACGTTTGCAAGAACATCCTCTTAGGGATCATAAGGACTTAGAATACTTCTGTTCTCTTTATGCCAAGAAACAGGAACATCGCGAAGAGTTAAAGAAAATAACTGGTGAGTTGAAGGTGGCTCAGTCAGTGCTGCAAATGGATGAACTGAAATCACGTAAAAGGGTACTCAGAAGGATGGGCTACTGTACAGATGATGATGTCATAAAAATTAAGGGGAGGGTAGCTTGTGAGCTCAGTAGTACAGATGAACTTCTCTTGACTGAACTGATATTTAACGGAACATTCAACAATCTGACAGCTCCACAATGTGCTGCTTTACTTAGTTGTTTTGTTTGTGACGAAAAAAGCTCAGAAATGCCAAAAATGTCTGAGGAATTGTCAGGGCCACTCCGACAAATGCAAGATATGGCTCGTCGTATTGCTAGGATAAGTAATGATGTTAAAATGGATATGGATGAAGAAACTTATGTCAGCCAGTTCAAACCATTTCTTATGGACGTGGTTCATGCATGGTGTCATGGTATTACATTTCTTGAACTGTGTAAAATGACAGACATATTTGAAGGTAGCATTATCCGATGCTTTAGAAGGCTAGAAGAAGTTTTGAGACAGTTATGTCAAGCTGCCAAAACAATGGGGAATGCAGAACTTGATGCCAAGTTTAGTGAATGCATAAAACTTATAAAGAGAGACATTATTTTTGCTGCAAGCTTATATTTGTAAATATGTTTTCTCAGTGGTCTAGCTAGACCTACTGGTTTAAATGAGGGGACATTAAATCAAGACAATTATATGGTCCCTTTGGCACTATGGTACTTTACTATATTCTTCAAAGTTCACTAAGCACCTGTATGTCGGTAAACCTTATTGTTCTCAGAAGCATTCTGTCGCTACTTATCAACTAATGTGAACGTAAGTATCTATACAGACCTTAATATTTTTTTAAAGTGTAGTTTTGAAATAATATTTCTAGAGTTTATAGTTCATCTTATAAAGTTAAAAGAAGGAAGGTAAAAAAAACACACTTTATTCTCAACTTTTTTTATAAAAAATATTTTGTTGTGAATTCTTAAATTGTGGTCATAAATTATGAAAAGCCAAACTGGGAAATGTAATATATCTACATGTGTTTTTGTTTGGTACATCATCAAATGTTGACTAATATCCATACGTGTGATTAAGGACTGAACAAAATCCACAACAGCTAATTTAATGCAGTTGAATATGTACACCATTTTATTTTAGTGCTTAGGGTCAGTATTTTTGAAGTTTATAAAAAAATGTATTTGGGTTCAATAAAATAAACATTTCTCTAGTAGATATATTTGGTTTAATTTGCTATACATAGTATTCTCAACAGTTCTTGAATATGTTTCATGAGAATCGGTGAATTTGACAAGGACTTTTTGTTTTTATATAAAATGTTTCTCATCAAATTCCAATTTTTCATGACAAATAATCAAGAGCTATTGAGGTAGAAAATTAAACTCGATTCATATACTGAAGAAATATTTTATTTATTTTGAACAGAAAGTTTCTTTTCATAAAAACTTCAGAAATTCTTACCGTAATGAGCGTTCATCTATGAATACAGGATATCCTGTTGAAAATACTTTTACTCTGGATTGATTGCCAATAGCAATAGCCCTTGGATGGCTTGATGACCAGTGAACACACTGGAAATATATTGAAGTTGTTTGGGGTCTTATGCCCTGGTGATATATTGTTGTGAAATAAACTAAGTGATCAGGATTTGTAAAACCAATAAACTGTTAAATTAAGACATTTCTGCTTAACAATCTCTATCTTTTGAGTGATTTGGAAATGGGTTTTAAATTTGATTTAAATTGTATTTTATACACTCTGCATCACTATTATTTCACAAACATACTTGGCTAAGAGAAAATTTAAACTATTGAGGAAATATAGTTATTTTTATATTATTAAAAAGCCACATATTTTATGCTAAGTTTGATTTGTTCATATATTTATTTCAAATGTAAGTTTTAGACAATCTAATACTCTTATGACTTGTTTTTAAACCCTTCTCTTGACTCTTATTCTTAGAATAGGATTAAGATTAATCAAATGAAGTTTAACATTTCTTGTTTATGGGAATACAGCTTCTTTATTAAAAACACAATACAACAATAATTATTATTCCATTCTAACTAATATTTCTATATTATCATTATTTTTTACACTATTATTGATAAGGTTATATCCTCTTGGTTATTATTTATATAACACCATCTTCGGGTCTTATTTGTAATAAAGATGACTTATTTTAATCCATACTATCGGAAATTTTGGGAATTTTTGAGGTGTTATATGGAAGATCTCTTTGTGGTAGGATCATGTCTCATGTATGTATCATGATGGTGTAACATCACCAGAACATGTCGTCATATAAGACTAAAGCTTATTAAAAATAAGGAGAAGGGAATGAAAATAATAACCAAGAAGCTCTAACCTTATCATTAATTACTCTTTACCAACTAAATATGAACATTATTAAAAAACAATTATTGCTGCTTACAGTAATTATAAAAGTTCAATACTTGACTGAATCAATCAACACAATATAAAATGTCAACTGTTGAAAGTCATACCGCTATATTTTTAACAGACTTTGTATACAATACCTGAAAGGAAAGTGGTTCAAGGCGGAGTGTGTCAAATAAAATAATCACTCAGCTTGAAGATAGTAGATAAATGTATTGCTGTCTTGTTAACTTTAATCATCATACACAAGAGTTGGTACATTTTCACTGTAGATTGGTATGGAATCAGTCAATATTTTCCAATAAGCTCTGGCAATCATGTAAGAATTTGAGAGAAAGAGTGGTTTGGGTCAATTCCAACTATAGGAGGAATATCATCCCATTGAAGTAGACACACGGAACTGTTCCATATGATAAGAAAATGCTTTAACAGCCGACTTATGGAACTGTTCTGTTCACTTCAAAGACTACAGATTTCTTTTTTCCACACATTCTAAAATCTATTATTTCATACCATGGTGTGACGTCAAGCAGGCCGTGAAATTGTTCTTTTTCTAGTGAGCTTGTTTATTAGTGGGTTTGCTTAGTTTAGTTATCTTTGGATTCAATCTAAACAAACATTGTCTATAATCGCGTGATAAGTGTTTTGCTAACAAAATAAATTGAATATTTATTAGTAATCATGGGATTCAGAAATTGAAATAAGTGAGGAAAGTGATACAGATAGTGTTGTGTACAGTGTGACACATAAGTAATGTTTCAAGCAGCAGAGAAGATGGAATAGAGTTAGGCCAAGGTGATTGATTGTATTACAAGCTTGTCATACACTAATGGAAAATTAAAGTGGTTTTGTGCCGTTATTTGACATTTTAAAACAATATTTAATTAAATTTAAAACAAAATAGTAGGTTCAAATAAAAGTTAAAGCCAGAAAACATTTATTTTGAAACACTGCAAAAATAGTCTTATTTTTATGTGCATTAAATTCCTGCCACTATTTACAATTATCTGAAAAAATATTACAACATTAATGGGTTACAGCACCAGAAGTTGTATAGTAATGTAACAAAACATGGTTTAATATGATGTGGAAGTTTTTGGTTCACTTCCAAACAGAGATGCCAACACATGCAAATTTGCCATTGCTGTCATGGCTCTAGGATATAGATTATTATAGAAGTACTGCTGTATCTGCATTTTCTAAAGATTTTTATAATCTTGCATTAGACTTAATTTATGTAGATCTAAAAATAAATGTAACAGAAATATACCATCATGATGAAGACTCATAAATAATCAACAAATATGTCTCAAACTTAAACATTAGTCAACTCAAAATATTTGTTCATGTTTTGTGAGTCACAGCATTCTATTTTGTAAACTCATTTCTTTCTTATATTCCTGCTGGTAGGCACAGCACCATTTTTGATGTGTAGCCTTATGCGGTTATTTATTTCAGAAATGTCTTATCTTGCTATGTATTATATTTGTAATATTTGAAAAAATATATTAGTGTCAACTTTTTCATTATCAAACCAATTCTTTAAGGTTTGGTGTTAATGTAGGTCGATTTTGCGCTCATAATATCTAACAAGTAATATTTTAGCAAAAATTAACACTTAAAGGAAAAATTGTATTCAAAAAATATCACAGTGACCATTTTTAGAAATGGTCATGTTTCACTTTTAACATTGACCAATAATGAATCTTGTCTCAGGTAGTTCACTAAATGGCATTTGAATAATAATAAAATGCCCATTTCATTTATAGATGAGAGCTCTTGGATTGTCAAATCAACATAATAAATATGAAGAGTTCTTGCATGTCACAAAACCAAGCTAGTATTTAATAAGCTTAATCTACATACCTTAAAGAATACATTATTTATGATCCTACGAGTGTTTTTAGTCAAACACATAAGATACTATCTTTACCTTTATGAGGATATGTTTTTATATTGTGATGTTTGCCCTGTGATTGGGCACACATTATAGCGTTCTCGGAATTATTACCCCGCGATTGGGCGACAATTAAAAAGTTATGGTTGCGCATTTTGATAATTAGTATTTATAGCCCCGTGATCGAGCACAAATTATAGTGATATTGGGTATTTGATGAGATAATTGGTATTTATAGCCCCACGCTGGGCACCAATTATGAGAATATGGTTTTATATTCTGATGTTAGCCCTGTGATCGGGCACTAATTATGGCGTTCTCAGAATTAATAACTCGCGATTAGGCGGCAATTAAAAATTTACGGTTGTACGTTGGGATAATTGCTATTTGTAGCCCCTTGGTCGAGCGCCAATTATAGTGATATTGGGTATTTGATGAGATATTTGGTATTTATAGCTCCATGATCGATTGCCATATGTGATATTTCTTACACCTTGGGGCTGAAGATTTGATAGTAAATGATTGGTTCCGCGTTCTGAGTACCGTGTGCTATGCTGATTTATGTTACTGCTTTTCTCTATATTTTACCGGCACTGATAATTACTGCCTTTGATATATTACTGAGTTCTTTTTGATTACAATGTTCTTGTATATTGCTGCCCACTGTAATAGATTCATACCCACAAGCGGCTTATATATATGACCTACCCCTTGCCTCTTGGACCCCTTGTCACCAGTGTCAAAACCAACTAAACTTGCTTTTTTGGTAAACACTACAAAGTTGATTTTTGAAAGCAAAAGTAAGTCTTATGGTGTAATCTATTGACATTAGTTCTGAAAAGTGCGTGATTCTCCACAGGGGAAGTCCTAAAAGGATATTTTACATACAGTTTTTTTTAAATACGTTCATCCATAACTTTTTAAGTATATGAGAGGGGTCCAAAACAGTATCAATACACCTATGAATATTAACTTCCAAGGTCATGATAAATTTGACTACAATACTATTTGGAAAATGCCACTTGGTCTACATTTTCTTTCTATATTAAACTTAAGGCTTGTATCTGAAAGCCTTATTTATTTCGACAAGGATATTTCTCTTGACTTAAAAAAAACTCTACACTTAATCACAGCACTTCCCTAGTTGAAGGAATCCATGGCACTATTCTTTCCAATACAAAAAAGTCTAATGGCAGGACTAAATCCTTATCTTGAAGCTAATAATTCTAAAACATTATTTAAAAATTACTTAGAATAGGTGTAACCTGTGGCCCGCAAAAAACATAAAATTATTTTAAAAAAAAAGTGGCAAATACAGATAATTTATGATTTACATAATCATCTAATAAAATACTTTTGTATTTTATGTTATTTTATTAACAATTTTTGCTTTTTGCACGGATAAAAATGTTGCGATTTAATCTTAATTTACTTTGAACCAGTAAATGACAACTCTAGTAGATAAGATAAATCACACTACCTACTGCTCTGACATATCTAAAAATAGGAAAAAACAAAAGAACATACTTCACGAGAAATCCTAGCCCATATTGTGAGTATAAATGTATAAGAATGAGCTAATACAAATATTATTCACTATGAAAATTATTGGTACAGTATTGTACATTATAAAAAAATTCATGCTGTCCTTTAATGAAAGTACCTATTGTGTTGAATTTGAATTTTCCTTTGTTGTAATTCTTACAAAGAATGGACACAGGTAATTTTTATTTTAGCATCGTTTCTTACTACCCGTTCAGGCTTTTGTTTATGTACTATAATGTTAATGTGTTAGGGATAAGGAAGGTTGAATTTGACGAAGCTTACTCAAATTTGTGTGAAGTGAGAGTGGAAAACCATTTATGAAAAACCACTCTCAATACACTCAAACAAAAATCAAGCCCCAATCTGCCTGTCATTGCTAGTTGTGTCTAGAGCAAGAGTGATGCATTAGACTACTAAGCAAACAAAATCGAGAACATTATTCTGAAACCTCTGTTGAATGAATTGTAGAACTTTAAGAAAACCAGTATTTATCTTGTTTCATTGTATTTATTTTAATGTTACTGCTTTAAACAGTTTAGTAACACTTTAAGTACCAGTTAGACTACATTCAATAATAGTAGACGGTAATTTTCAGCACAGCTGTTTAAAGGTTAGTCGTACAAAGATGAATGCTAGCGGATCACTGATCCGAGCAGGGCTGACTGAACTGAGTTAATTGACTGCCTTGATTGAACTGACGTAAATCAATGTGACAGGGTTGAACTCGCGTCCCGCCCGCGTGGACGGCAGAGGAATACACTAAGTGACCTGCCATCTATCGTCGAACACGACGGGTTCACAGTTCAACCGCGCGGGTAATACGTAGAGTGTGACGTCACACTCTATAGTTCTTAGATTTGCTATTTCATACTCTGCTATGTAAGTGTGGGCTTTGTTAGTCTTCACTTATTTTTTTATTAGTTAATACAAACTTCATAAAAATCATATTAACCTCCTTTTAAATTGAATTTAAAAAGTATTACTTTAACACAAACTAATTCCTTAATTGTTTCTTCCAATTTTGGTTCCCCACTAACCTCAAACTTTGTAAATGGGGATGTACATAATAGTAACAAACATAAAACATTCTTGATTCACTTAAAAATAATGGAGGTACTTAATGTTGTTTCTTCTTTGTTGTCTTGTTGTTACCCTTAACTAGTCTGAATACAGAAGAGAGTAACTTAAATAACAGTAATAACACTAGTAGCTAGCTCAACAATGACTTAGGGCCAGTTTCATAGTCAAATTTAGTACACCTCAAGTGCGGCGCTACACTAAATACAAGACGACACCTACCTAAACTCGAATGGAATGAGCCGTTCTCGCATAGGAAACTGGCCCATTCCATTCTGGTTTAGGTAGGTGTCGTCATGAACTTAGTGTAGCGCCGCACTCGAGGCATACTAAATTTGACTATGAAACTGGCCCTTAATGTTGATTCTTCTTTGTTGTCTTGTTTGCCAGTCTAAATACAGCAGAAAGTAACTTAAATAACAGTAATAACATTAGTACTTAGCTCAAGAATTACTTAATGTTGATTCTTCTTTGTTGTCTTGTTTGCCAGTTTGAATACAGCAGAGCAGAGAGTAATTTAAATAACAGCAATAAAACTAGTATAACTCCAGTAGCTAGCACAGCAATGACTTAACCCTTTTGATGCGTTAATTGGATATATCCGATCTCAACATTATAGCCATTGACTGCAGAAATCGACTTTATCCCACGACGTGTAAACTTTATCTACCTTTGCTGTGAAAGTCTGACATAGCCACAAGAGTGTTATAATGCTGAATTTTTCATACTAGCATGCCCGTGCGCCTCTGATATCTGCTGTTAGTTTTGAGAATTGTCAATTACTAACTGCTAAATCATAACAATAGTAGCTCTTGTTTACTTCTGTATCTCACTACTTTTAGCACATGTGCAATATTTATGTGTAAGAAAACATTGTTGAGGGATTTATTAGTGTAGTATTTGTTATATCTACCCAGTTATTTTACTGTGTTAGTAACATTTAATTTATGATTGATGAATTCGTCCCATGTATTCAATAATTCAATGAGTTTTAAAATTTATTTTATTTCTTCTAATTGCTATTTTATTTTTGTTCTTTACCTGATTCCTATTTTGAAACCACGCCTAACACAAATATATGATCTTATAGACTACACTGAGGAAAGTACCCATGTAGCACAAAATTGTTTTAGTTGTGTTGATGTAACCTAATTTTCAAAAGTTATTTTTTATTACATAAGGCCAATATTAGGTCTAGTCAAATCTTCATTTAGTAATTGGTTTGATACTATTGTGGGTTGCTAGTAAAATAAAGAATGGTTCTGATAGCAGAATAACATTGCATTTGGTTATAATGTGACATAAATAATATGTGATGTATACAATTTTATTGATATAAAAGATATATTAATATGCAATTTATAGACGTGATTCGGGTGACCTGGCGGTCTAGGGGTAAGGTGTCAGACTTTTGTGCTGGCGGCCGGGGTTCAATCCTCGGTCCCGGCACAAATTTATCTGATTACAAAACCCTTCCTTCACCTCTGACAAGACATCTTGTGAATGTGGGGAATGCCAAGCCTCCACCGTGGTTCGGATTCCACGTTAAACTGTAGGTCCTACATTTCATCTCACAATCACCCTACCATTACACATTAGCGTAAGTGCGTATAACCCGAACGGGTAGTAAGACGCGGTGCTAATAATAATAATATAGCTGTGGCGCTAAATTTAATATTTAAAATGCATTACTAGTTGAAAATCACATTATTTGATCATAATCATGATGCAAATTTTCAGATTTTGAATTTTTGACTTATATTAGCATTTCTGAAGGTAAGAAGTAAAAATTAAATACACAGCAAAGGGACTAAGGTTGTTTCTTCACTGTTGTCTTGTTGTTCCCCTTAACTAGTCTGAACACAGCAGAGAATAACTTATATAACAGTAACACCACCAGTAGCTAGCACAGCAATGACTTAATGTTGTTTCTTCTTTGTTGTCTTGTTGTTCCCCTTAACTAGTCCGAACACAGCAGAAAGTAACTTATATAACAGCAACAACACTAGTATAACTCCAGTAGCTAGCACAGCAATGACATCTAACAACAGATATTGGTACAATGGCATGTCAGCTGAGCTGGATCGGAGATGATGGGCCCCATTGTTCCTCAGTACATATTCTGTCCAGAAGATGGCTCTCTGTAGAGGAGTCTCAGGCTGATCTTTGTAAAGTCGTGATATTCTCTTTGCGTTCTCCTTGTAGCTGGAACATGGAAGGGAAATGTATTCTTAGTTACTTGTTTTTAAACAACCTATCTTCAAATTGAGATTTTATTAGTTTCAATAAATCATCACCATTAAATCAATTAATAGAGCTGAACATATCACTTAGCAAACTTTTACCCAAATACTTGTTTCTTTCCTGAATTAGTATATGCTTTCTCTGATTTGTGATGATAATATTTACGACACTTTTGTTCACATGACCGTTTTAAATTGTGATTATACAGTTTTTTGGCACAATACTAAAGATTGTTTTTTTATTAATGTGTTTACTTTCAGATTACAGTATGGTCTAATTGCATGCTTACAATATTTATTTTAACTATAAATGCTTTATTCGTCTCATTTATGCACATGAAAATAAATTGCAGTATTATGTATTACTTTAGAGATGAATGCTTGAACATATTTAGTCAAAATACTTTTTCATAATCCTATGTCCTCAGTTCGATAGCTAAATTTATATTATCCATAACGACTTTAGGAAATAAAAGGGTGATATAAATAGTTGAATGCGAAACTAATTTACAAAACATGCAAGCTTTTTAACCAAAATAAAACACTTTCCTTTTTTTTTAACTTGGCAATAAACATTTATTCTATAAATGTTCATGCTATTTTAGTAAATTTTGATAACCATTAGTTTGCAACTAAGAGAGAGAGGTATTTAAAAGATTGTTAGCGTTCACTCGGAGTGGTTCCAAACAAAGATGGTGTGAAGCAGGGGAGTGCCCTCACACCATTACTATTAGAAATGGAAATGGTCGTAATAAAATGGAAAGGAAACTTAGGGATGAAGAAATGAAAGCCATGTGTTTGCTGATGACTTGATATTATGGGGGAAGAAGGAAGAGGAAGTACAGGAACATCTACAGGAATGGAATGAGGGAAGAGAAAAAGTGTGGAATGCAATTTAGCATGGTGAAGTGTGAAGAGATGATAAGGCCTAGTAAAGCTGAGAAAGGTACAGAATGTAAAATATCTTTGCAGCATGATTGTGGCAAAGTGTGGGATTAAAGAGGATTTAATAATAAAAGGACAGCAGAGGGAGTTGTTTTCTGTGTGTGTAAAACACATACTATGCAGAAGTGCTGTATCGGGTGTATTTAATAGCCATAGTCGGATATTCACTAGAAACATGGGCATTGAATCTAAGCGAGACAAGGAATGTGGATGCCATGGGAATTAAGTTTGTGAAGAGCATGTTCTGTCACCAGGAGAAACAGGATAGCGAATGAAGTTATCAGGAAAGAGTGGGGGTAGATAATATAGTAGAGGAAGAAAGGTTGATATGTAATAAGGATAGAATAGGAAAAAAATACCAAATAGAATTATGGAGATGAAGTATATAGGAAAAAGACCGCAAAGTAGATCAAGTAAGAGATGGGCGGATTAGATTGTGCAAGTGAGAGAAGAATAATAGTGGAAATATAGAGGAAGAGAGAAGCATTTTATTATTAATCTGATGTGACCTGACCACAGACTGAAAACAGTTGATACAGTTTATTGTTTTGACAAAATGGCCACATGCTACTAAAAGTACTCAGTATGAGGCCATTGTGGGGTTTCACCTTGCTAGGTCAGAAAAGGATATGCCTTTGTGTGCAGAAAATTCCAGAAGGATGAAATTCCTGCGTTACCTTTTTTTAATATGATTAACAACCTCCAGTGACACTTATAGGAACATCCGATCATGGTTGATACGTGATCCAAGAAAAAGTGGGGAAGTAGCTAGGGTATGAGTGACCTACAAGTTGTCTCTTGGCATTTTATCGTACACCCATAGAGGAAAGTGGTGTTTTGCAAATAACATACATATTTTATATTTGCACTTGGCAAAGAGTCTTCTTTAACCCTTTTAATGCCAGCAGTTAAGAAATGGCTTACACTACTAATGCCAAGCCATTAAAATTATGAATACATAGTTTTTTTTAAAATAATTGATATAAAGTTATGGATTTTTGTATATAATTGATCCATATAAAATCAATTATAGAGTCAGCATCCAAACTATGGAAACATTCACAGGGTACAAAAATCATGTTGTTTTCCGGTATGAACACCTCTTGACATCTGCGTTGTATAGGCCAGTGGCACTTTTAACCAAATTCCCTCTTAGTCGATAGATCGGCTAACTAGTATAAATATATATTATATTTTTACTAGAATGTATTTGTTAAGGGAGAGTTTTTTTGTAGCATATCTACATATATTTATGTTGTATTCTTTGTAAAAACGATTGCAAATAATATAAGTAATTAGGAAACCAAACAATTATTGTGCTTTCTACTTGAAATATACTTTTGGTGCCAGACCAATTTTTTATTAAACTTTTTACATGAATATTATCATTTCACAAACATTACCTTACCCTCCTAGTTTAGTTTTTCCTGCATTACTGGAACTCAAGTTGGTTACCTTGAATTTTGGAGTATTTTCTGTATATTTGCTAGTAAAATTTCAGTTGTGAGTGTGGCGAAGTCAACTTTCTCACCAAAACCATGATCTTTGGCCTTGTTTATATTGGTGTATTGGTCAGCAAAGAATGGAACTCCAAGGATGGGAACTCCGTGATATATTGCTTCCTGTGTGCTTAGTAGTCCAGCGTGCGTGATGAACAGGCGAATATTGGGATGACCTGTTCAACCAATAATATGTTTGATTGAAATAATGACAGTATAATGTTTTATCGCTAAAACAGAAAATTCTTTACTGAAAAAAAAATGTAGAGGGAATGCAAAAATTACAACTATAAAGATGTATCACTTTTCCATTTAATCTTTTCCACATTTAAAGAAATTGACTTTTCCATTTAATCTAGCTTTCACATTTAAAGAAATTAACTTTTCCATTTAATCTTTTTCACATTTAAAGAAATTGACATGTAATTTATTTTATGAATTTCACATATTAAAATCTTAAATTTAATGATGTATTTTCTAAAGAATTTGTTAACTAAATAATATACACTTATATCATTGTGTTGTCAATATAAACTATTTGAATATATCTTATAATTCGATAAGCCCATTTTCTGTAATTGGAAAGAGTGAGAAAACAAACGCACATTTTAAAGATCAGGGGGTCCAGGATGCCGGAAAAAATAGTAGCTTAAAACTAAAGCCCAATTTACCTATTGAATATTGACCATCTTTTCCTTCTGTGTGGGCAGTGGTTCATCTGTACAAACATTATTTATTTACATCCCCATGGAAATGTTGATTGGTGTATAGTTGTGTATCAATTAATAAAATATTTCTCTTTGGTTAAAAATAATAACAGCTCAATTCTTGCTTGATGCAATTAATAAATAGAGAGCTGGGGGAGAGGTCATTTTAAGGTTTTCATTGTAGCGTGAATGGGGAAAATCCGCGCTTTGATTCAAATTAAACACAGAAACCTAAAATAATATATTAAGGTGACAAACTTTTAACTAGAAAGCCGAGTGAGGGCTTATTATATAGAACTTTCCCATTAAAAAGTTTAGAATACATTTTATTGCAATAATATGCAGCCATTGATGCAATGATCCGCTAGTTTTAAGACATTTGTACTGTTATGATATTTGGTAACTTGATATTTTTTCTATATCATACGTCATGTATTTTGAGTTAAATTATGGTCAATTCATTTTTATTATGCTATAGTTTTAAATTATATTCACTTAATTAATAAAGCTAATTTAAATAATTCAGCTAAGCTGAATAAGCTAATTTACTTCACCTAGGTCAGATAATGTTCATTTAGTTTATTCAGATTATTAACGGTGCCTTTTTTAATGTGTCATTTTAATTGTTTCCCTAAAGATCTGTTTAAATTATATGCTTTTTTTAAATTACATCTTTTTTATATAAAAGGCATGCCAATTATAATAAGCATATCTTAATGCATGTTATATTTATTTCATAATGAAAATACTCGATCATCCTAGTAATAAGATTCGTGAAACTAGTGCATATTAATAGGTTTTTTTTAACATACTAACCACATTAAGGGCCAATTTCATAGTCATATTTAGTACACCTAAAGTTTAGTGCTACACTAAATACAAGACTATACCCCACCTAAATTTAAATGGAATGGGCCACATTCGCATATGAAACTGGCTCATTCCATTCTTGTCTAGATAGGTGTCGTCTTGTTTTTAGTGTAGCACCACACTCAAGGCGTACTCAGTCTGACTATGAAGCTGGTCATTTCATTCTGATCTAGGTTGGTGTCATCGTGTTTTTAGTGTAGTGCCACACTTGAGGCGTACTCAATATGACTATGAAACTGGCCCATTTCATTCTGGTCTAGGCATGTGTTGTCCTGGATTTAGTGTAGCGTCACACTTGAGGCGTACTCAATATGACTATAAAACTGGCCTATTTCATTCTGGTCTAGGCAGGTGTTGTCCTATATTTAGTGTAGCGTCACACTTGATGCGTACTCAATCTGACTATGAAACTTGACCTTAATCATGCGTGAAAATATTCTGTATACAAGATAAACCAAAACTGCTTGGTGTTAGAATACAACCACACAACACCAAAGGTCCCAGGTTTTAGTTTCTTGTCCTGATTATCACTTTTTAACTAAATTGCATTGAGTTTTTTTTAACTTTTAACATATAAATTCATAACTATATTCAAAAGTTGCTAAGTTCTATTTGGCACTGTTAATATACAATTTGATTCAGTCACATGTGAGCATATATTATGTAATGTGACTAAAGAATGAGTCTTATTACTACTAATAGTATTAGATTATCTAAACATTTTAATTGTATTTTTGGAAGAATCTTAGTAAATGACATAACACGGATAATGATATATGAAAATTGTAGATGACAACCTGCAAAATATCAAGTTACCAAACACCATGACAGTACAGATTTATTAAAATATATTCAAATATTCTATATTAATAACACAGAAATAAGTGTTTTACTTCATTAATAAATCCTTTAGAACAACTAAAATTGGTTAATGTTATTTTAACACGTGAAATTCATTAAATAAATTAGTAAGCTGATTTTTTTATGTTGTAGTTGCGCATTTCTGTAAAATTAGCTATTTTTTGCATATTAAAATATAGTCATTTCTCCAGTAATGACAAAGGCATGCTCACAATTCATGTTATTAACACCAAGGCACATGTGATAGTTGTGAACACAAAATGTATTACCTTATTATCATTACAACAATACTATTAAGTGGTTTATTGAATACTGTCTTACCTAGAATGTCATTTTGTGGCAGCCACTTGCGCACCACGACATTACTCGGCTGTCCAGGGAGATGATCAGACTCCCATTTCCAGAACACTTTGCAGCGAAGGGTGGAGAATGCTTTGAGGAACACTTTACGTTTCTCTTCAGACAACATATCACTTCGTAAATTAGATCCCAGACTGAAGAAGATGAAACCATTCTCTGCCTCATCCATTAATTTCTTTAGATCCTAATGAAAAGAAAATATAAACACAATGTTTTATAATAATACTCTTACTACTATTATAATTATTACAATTTGTTATTTAATTATTATGCATATATTTTGTTCTTAGTATAGTGGGATTCAATAACATTCTTTGATAAATACCTTTTTAATATTTGTTTTAAATTTTGTTTAAAATTTATCACTGCATTTTTTCTTAACAAAAATATAAATTGGGGGAAAGAAGGTTGATGGCTGATGCTGTTTTTCATCAGAATCAGTTTTGATTTATTTGTTTGCTATTGTAATAATTTATTATTTTTATGTTTATTTTTATCCACGGTGACTTAAGGCGTTCCACTCAAATTACCTTTGCATGCTGTTAGTGGCTTGCATGCCGCAGATTGGCCACCTTTGGATTATTCGATCACTCACCTGACAATTGACAGAGATGTCCAAGTTTGATTCCTTGCAGTTCTAAAAAAAATTAGACTACCACCTGTCTGAACAGTGGCGGCTTGTGTATTGGAACTACAGTACCCCCTATTTAAACTTGATATTATCGATAACATTTATTATAATTAGTCATTTTTTCTTTAATTCTTTCTTTATTTTTGTAGTACAATATATATTCCTTAAGATTAATGTCAGTACTTCAGTAGCCATCCCCCAGTTTATGAAAAAGATACAAAAATCTTTGTATGGAACTGTGTGCCTCACAGTGCCAGTGACGTGGTGTTTGACTGTTGTGCGCATGCGCACATAGGAGGGGGCGGGGAGAAAGGCGGGACTGCTAGGTAGAGAGAGCACTGTTTCTCTTGCTGTGCTGGCTATGGCGTGATGGTGGAAGGAAGTGTTTTTTTACTCAGCGTTTGCTGTGCTTTAAAACCGTGTACTATATTTTTGAATGTGATAACGTGTAGAAGAGTGTAGAGTTAGATTATTATTCTTCTTCCAGCTATTCTATTTATTCATTTTTGTTCGGTTCTTTTATTTAACAGAAAGAATAAATGTGCTTGCACTACTTTGAATGGAGAAAAATGTCCTCAATTGTCATCCAGAGATCAAGGAGAAAATTATTGAACTTTTTGCTCAGATTAAAACAAGAAGAATTAATTTCATTTTTAAATGAATAGATCAAGCTTGAACTTTAATAATTTAAGTTGAAGAAAGTAAAAAAGCTTTTTTGTTGTTAATATCTTATCAAGTTCCTGAATAAATTTTCTTTTCATACATGTTTTTTACCTTTTACACAATTTTAAAATGAAGCTAAAAATTTTATGCAGCAGCACCCCCACTAATTTTAACTACAAGCTGCCACTGTGTCTGAACTATATACATTTTAATTATTCAACTGTAGTAAGGTCGAGAGAGGTTATTTTTAAAAGAAATGTGCCCACATTTGTGTGCAGAGTGAGAATGAAAAATAATTAAAGCAACACTTCTCTCAGTTTACCCTGCCATGATTCATACCAACTCCTTCCTATCAAAAAAAGCCAAACTAAATAAGCCTAACATTTAGTGTGAGCATGCACCGAGAAGATTTTCCATATGAAAAATAAGAGACTCTTTAAAATCCACATGTTGCTCAGTGTACTATAAAACTGTAACTATTTTCCAAGATGGCGGCGATGTAACTATATTCAGTACCAATTTACTCGTAGCAAAATATAGTTATGAGAAAAATGAATGGAACCTTTTGTAGCATTGGGCCACAAGAAATAAGAAACTCGGTACTCACCCCATCACACCGCTCCCCGCGTTCAAGTGCAATACAACTACATGCACCATTGACATAATTGAGAATAATCACCTGTTATTGTGAAAATAGAAGCAAAGAACTTGAGCTGCAAAGAGCACTAGCGGCAAAGACACTTCACTTGTCTACAATTTAGGATGACCTCGAAACTCCGAGAAGTGTATAGAAGCTTTGGTCATGATCATATTTTGTTCCCGAATGTTCCATTTTTCGTCTCCCACCCCTTTTTCCCATCATCCAATGTCTCTAGGTTGTATTGTATATATAGTGTCGGCAGGGCAACCAGTCATCACACTTGGACTTTATTATATTTGAGGGAAGGAGAAGCTCTGGCTTAAGATTTGTAAAATGTAAGATTTAAATTCCTTTTGGCTTTGTAATTAATTTCTTTATATATATTTTTTTATATATTATCTTCTATATCTTTTTCTAAATTCTTTTTCGGCCTTTTGGTAAATATTATATAAAAATGTATTTGAATCATTTATTTATTTCGTGTAGTAAATTCAAAAACATCGATTAGAGACAATATTGATTCATTCATGTTATCTGAGGAGAATCGATTATCATATATGAAAAATATTGACTTTCATTAACTTTGGGCTGTAATGCCAGTATTAAATTCGGTTAGTTACGCAGGTAATATCTTGATATCTTAGTAAAGAATAGGGGTCTTAATAAAGTGTCAAATTTAACTTGATTCTTTGAAAGATTGTTTTTCAATTATGTAATTAAGATTTAGCTTGTTATTATTCATTGAAAAGGTTCTAATGAATTCTTTGTTATGGCTTTGATATTATTTAGCGTTAGTTTGTAATGGGATGTAGATTAATTATTTTGAAGACTTCTCATGGACTAACTGTAAATCATTTATATTTAATATTAAATGACTAGCTAGGATAATATTTTCATAATAATTATTACATCAGGGAAATATGATTTGAAGTCGTGATCTACAGATAATGATATTACTGGGCTAATGCCTCATTCGATTATTGTGTTCTTTGATGCTGGCGCTCAAATATATATATTGTTATCTTTTTTGAACCTTCGCCTGCTATCAGATTATTGAAATAACGGCTTGTTGAAAACTTGTGTAAATTTTAAAAATTGTCTTCGTCAATAAATTTTTTATTTATATTCTCATATGAAATTAATGTCTTATTTAATAAATATCAACTTGAAGCCACTTCATGATTTATTTAGTTGATTTGGTTTACCATATCCCTTAGGTTGTGTAACTTGTAATTTTTGTTGACTTTAATTCTTGGAGGAATACCTTTTAACGATTTATATGAGGTTAACCGTCCACATATCATCTTTCACAACTGGTGTTAGTTGTGAGATCTGAGTTCAGAATCTTCAAACTCGGGTATTCAAAGCACAGAACTCAAATCATTCACTCCTATTGCCCCCTTTTTTCATTTCCTTTTGATTTTTGTTATTTGGACCTCCAGTTTTTCCTTATTTTTTGTTAAGGAGGGTTCACTTCTTTTTTTAAAATTTTGATAACTATTTTATCCATAAAATCACGAGATATTTGCAAAAAAAAAAAACTAGCTATTTTCCAAGATAGAGGTGTTAGCTATCTTACTTCTGGTCTTTAGGACTTTTAAGATGTTCAAAAGTACGCCTTAGTAAACATTTTTTGACAAATTTCAAAACATGTTTTTTTTTACTTCATTGATAAGTAAAACTGGGACTTGATGCTCTAGCTTGCCTGCTTGTTTATACGCTGCTCCCAAAGATAAGCAGGTTTTCAGGATTTACTTGTATACATGTGGCTCAAATACATATTTCTTATCATGCAATATTATTTGAGCTGATGAGAGATGTAGATCCTACCACTGACAAGTCTTCAACTATGGTGAGCCAGTTGTAAACATTGCAGACATTGTTCAACAGGTTAGGAGGGAATGAGGTTCTTGGAGGGGGTAATTTTATTATATTTACTCATTTGGAACTCAATTCAGACCATTTCCATTATTTATAACACGCATGATTTTTCTTAAATCACAGTTTATTGTATATACAGAGTGATTGACAGATATTGTAACTAGTCTGTTTGCTTAAGAAGGAGCTTTACAAAAGACGGAGCAGCATACAACCTGCATTACACCCATTAGACTAAAGATTAATCTTATAAAATTTGTGTCTCGACTAATATGAATGATAACAAAATATTTATGTCAAATTGAAGGTAACATTATAGTGAAAATGCTTTAGTCACCCAAATTTGTATGGAAACTTTTAGTAATTTGACAAAAATTATATAGAAATTAATAAACATGTTTAAACTTCAAATGGTGAAATTAGAAGGAAATTTAAAATTTCACAGACTAGATGCACAACACAAATATTTTACCCTTCCAATGGTATAATCAAGTATGGCTTTTTATATTAATAACTGAATTAACACTTTTAAACTATTTTAATATATTGCTAGTTAAAATTATAGGGGAGATAGGTCCTCGTACATTCCTTCTATTCTAGCAAAAAGCCCATTAAGTACGCTTGGCTGTTGTCACTCAGAGAGCGGAAAGAGGTTTGTAAGTCTTTCAACGATATTTACTTAGGTGTAAGGTTACTAACAGATCAGTCGGGCGGACACATTGTACAGTGCAAGTTGTTAATGTAGTGATATGATTAATTGTTAATTTATTTTAAATGGTGTAAAAAAAATGGTAGAAATCATCCTGGTTATAAAAAAAATTTGATTAAAAAACAAGACGCTCGAAAGGAAATCTACTTTACTTTATTTAAGATAGTTATATAATAAAATAAAATATTTTATTCATTAATACGCTAAGAATAAGTTTATGTATTAATATCAGGGAGTAAATATGTTGGGAAATGCAAAGAGAAAATGGTTTGGTTAGAGAGAGCAAAACATCAAGTTCATTCACATCAGTGATCACGAGGACTAAAAGTTTGAGTATCATGTTTTACAATGATTAAGGGATGAGGTTTGGACCCCAGTGATTGTATATAGGTAGGTGACTTATCCAAAATTGTTTCCTACTCTCCCTTCACACAAATGCTGTATACACTTTCTGTGATTCTACTTTTTTCATCTTTATCTCATTATTTTAATGGGTGGGAACATGCAGAGAAAAGAGAGAAAAAAAACTATAAGTAGCAGGAAAAACAGGGAATGGTCTGGGAATTTAATTAAAATGAGCAAAAAAAAAAACCCATAGAATTTAAATACTTGACTTGAAAAACCTTTTTAAAGCTTTTAAATGTTAATTTTAAAATTGGTTACCAGTGTGGTAATCAAAGTAATAAATGTTAAAACCATCATTTAACAAGAAAGACCAGAAAACAGTTGTGGCAGAAAAAATTCTGTTTGAAAAACCTGGAAAAGTCATGCAATTTCATAAGTAGGCCAATGATTGGTAGATACACTGTGTAAAAATATGTGGCAAATTTGAATGAGTTGTAAGATGTGAAGTTTGTAAATAATCTACACTCACTGCACTACCAAGGTAGATCCCGGTCTCCTGGGGTACGTTTGGGAGTGTAAGTAAATCAATTCAACAACCCTGCTGGCAATTATAAGATATATAAAAAATACAGGCTTAGTTAGTTCTAATTTATGCATTCTAATTACACCCCTTGACATTAGATATTCTTATTGTAAAGTATTAAAAATACACCATTTCTATTTTTTAAATAAAATATGCATTAATGAATATACTAACTTAAAAAAATATAGGCCTTATTCTTTATGGGCTGTATAAAGTTTGTTAATTTATTTAACATGGATTGATTTGGTTTTAACCATTTACTTATGTGCCACTTCTATCAACTTGGTCAGGCTATTCGCATCTTTACAAGAATTGAGCACACTATCTGTAAATAATGAAGGTATATTTCAGTGGTAGGATAGTCACATTTGCTTATAGTAAGAGTGAGATACAATTTCAGATAGCCACACTTAGTATATACAGTCAGGATTAGAGCTCTGACCTTGTTATCGATGGTTCAGACAATATGAAACTGACACCTTTGCTAGTATGATCATTGTTGTGGTACATTGAATGTTTTTGTTCGTAATATGAGGGCTCTTACTGCTTTCCTTCCCCCCTTGGGAAATTGAATTTGAAAAAACCTCAAAAAAATTTCACAAAGAAACCTTCATTTTAAATTTCAAAGATCAATGCCCGCTTGTTCAAAAGATACATCAGTGAATTTAAAAAAATTTCAACCCCTCTTTTTCCCTTTTAGAAGTCGAAGTTTGGAAAATATCGTCATATCTATTACCTAAGGCCTAAAAGTAATATTCCCCAAAAATTTAAAATTTCCAGGTCCAGGGGTTGGGGCAATGAGCATTTTATTTATATAGATAAATTTGTATGCTAGCTAAAAAATAGATTTGGTAAATAGGGCTCACTTTATTTACTTCTTTTGTTAAGAATGCACAGAAATCTGATACTAATATTTTTTATTTGGGGGGGGAGGGGCACATAAAACTTCAAGATCCATCATAATCTTGGGTGCAAAATGTTTACGATTACACTACTTTCTGTATATGAGAAAGTAAAAAATAGAACAGTTATTTTACTAATGTTAGAAGGCAAACATTCTTCAAAAATAATGAGAGACAAGTAAGAATCTTAAAGTAAAATATTTTGTTCACTTTGACTTGTCACCGTTCCCCTCCCCCCCCTCTCAGCCTGGCTTTCCTACTAATAATCCTCACTCCTTCTCTCTCTACCAGTTCTTCACTAATCTTGTGGGTCAAACAGCTTTTTCAGAACAATAATGACCTATCCACCAGTTCTAACTTTCCTTCAAATCTCTCCAAAGGTAAACCTCACTCTTAATGTGGTCCGAGCTTGCCTGGGAGTGGGTGGTCCTTTGAATGCCATGGTGCCTCGCGAGGAGTCTCCCCAGCCATTTTCGGTAACATGGCCTATGGTACATAAACCATATGTAATAGTTTTAACTTGGGGTTTGAAAAAAAATGCTTTAGTACTAACTTTTGCTAGATAAAAAATGTAAATCATTAATAACGTTTGGAATAGCCTGAACATGTTACTCTTGCAGACCTGCCACTAGTAGAATATAAGTAATGTAGAGAAGTAGGTACTAACCTGTGGTAGATCTTGAGCAGGCTTCAAGTGGAGTCCACCCACCGGTATGATGGCAGGAACATGTGGTTGTGGGTAATCAAAACTATAATGGGTGTTCACCATGATGATGCTCATATTTCTCTCATAGCTACCAACATATGGCATTTCATCACCAAAATATGCACGGCTCTGTTTATCAAATCGATCCATATAATAATAATTTCTAGATATTATTGTAAATGCATGTAACATAAAATTTTGTAGTCGCTCTTTGAAAGTCATGCGATTGCTGAAGGGCAATGTAATTTCAGGAAAATAAGCAGGGTTGTGTGTATTTCCTGTGGCATAACTTGTCCAAACAGGGTGACTGTAAGCTGTTATCCCGATTACAGGGGGAGAACCAAACTTGTGAATATAACCTAAAACACACTCCATACCCGTTATATCGACTATTATCAGATCAAATTTCTCAGTGTTTGCAAGACTCGACAACTTCTTGGCTGCTTTTGATGATAACACTTTCTGGCACAGGTTTTCACACCACACAAAAACTTCAAGAACGCCTTGGTACACATTCAAGTCACTAAACCCCGTGTAGTTGGTATTAATATCTTCATACAGATTTTCAATGATGATTTGTTTGTAGCTTGGTCCAGGGTTTTTTTCAATGTCGCCAGAAAATACTGTGACATTATGGCCTCGTTCGGACAGTTTTAACATAAGGGATCGGTTCCAAATATGATGACTAGGAGAAGGTATTTGCAGAAGCGCCAAAATGTTAGCCGTTCCCACATGCTGGATGTAAAGGCCAATTAATGTGACAGTTATAATGAAACACGGCTTCATTTTCGGTTAGGTTCTGTAATCACTTCTTTCTGAAAATTAATATATATATTTTATCATGAAAAACATTTTAAATTTACAAATATTCTTAACACTCAAATAATATATTTTATTTACATAATAATAACTACAAGGGAAACACTTATTTGTTTATCAAATGATCACTTTTTTATGTCATGAAATATGCCTTACTATAAAATCATTTGTTAAGAATAATATTTTTTCCCTCTTTGATAACTTTAATGATATTGATAATATATTAAAATGCTATAATTTATATTTAAACTACCAAACCTTACAAAAATAAATAACTCTTAAAAGTGAATTTAGATTGCAGGCTCTCTCTCATTGGTGGTCATGGGGAACAAAGGGCAATATCATCTAGCCAAGTTAGGGAATATTTTAAGGATATGCACCATCATTTGGGTAGAGAGAGGACATGAAGAAAGAAACCCATACTGTGAAACCATTCCGATTGCACTAGTCAAAATTTCAAAATGATTCCTGGCCACCTCAATTATTTATTTAAATTTAATCAGAGATAGTTGAAAAATGACATTTGTACACAGTTATCAAACCAAGGATGTTTGACTTTATGCACAAATACTCTACCATTGAGATATCCAGACATTGTCCTGTGCTCAGCATCATTCGTCACTCATACTTGAATTGTCTCACTTGTAGGTGAATACATATAACTCTATCACCATCATCTAGTTTTAACAGCCGCAAGTTACAATAATCACTCTGCCTGCTAGTTTAACAGCCACAAGGTAAAGAGGTACAATATGCACTCTTCCTGCTAGTTTAACAGTCCCAAGGTATAAAGGTACAATAAGCACTCTTCCTGTTAGTTTAACAGCCATAAGGTATAAAGGTACAATAATCACTCTGCCTGCTAGTTTAACAGTCCCAAGGTATATAGGTACAATAAGCACTCTTCCTGCTAGTTTAACAGTCCCAAGGTATATAGGTACAATAAGCACTCTTCCTGTTAGTTTAACAGCCATAAGGTATAGAGGTACAATAATCACTCTGCCTGCTAGTTTAACAGTCCCAAGGTATATAGGTACAATAAGCACTCTTCCTGTTAGTTTAACAGTCCCAAGGTATATAGGTACAATAATCACTCTTCCTGCTATTTTAACAGTCACAAAGTATAGAGGTACAATAAGAAGAAGAAAAAAACCTGAACGTTTAATAATAAAATATTTGATTTTTTTTAAACATTGTGATATTATATTTAATTGTGTTGTATGCATGGTTCATAAGTAAACTATTTAGGATTGGATCATTCCTAGTTTAAAGGTCCATTGAGTTGCCTCCCACAATATGAAATATGACAGGAATACAACATACATGCAAAACAGTAAAAACCTGGAAAAGTCAAAGGAAAATATTGTGGCAGGGAAAAATCAAGATGAAAACACAGAAATAATATAAAGTCACTGGAATTTTCAGGTACTTTTTGCAATAATCTTTGAACTACAAATTAGAACATAACACTACACTATTTAAACTACTATCTTTATCTCCAATTCACACCAATTTTATATCATCTTTGTGCCAATCACCCTACCATAACACATTAGCGTAAGTGCATAATACTCAAACGGGTAGTAAGACGCAGTGCTAATAAATATGTGACTAAAAATGCTTAGATTTTTTTATTTATAGCCTTTTGTATAAAATACTGTTAAAGTACATAAGGATTCTTTGGTCCAAAAAATTAGGAACCTGGGGAATTTTAAAACTTGTAAAGTACCTACATTAGCCCTATTTGACTGTATTTAAAAAAATATTGTTTTTAGCATAAATAGACTTGGCTTAAAATTGTATTTAGAGGTTACCCTTTAGAAGTTATTTTTAAGGCTATCATATAGTAGTATGTACCCGCCTCAGTGGCGTAGTTGGCTAACACGCTTGTCGTGTTGAGCTCGACTGCTGAGGACGGGGAGATCGAGGTTCGAATCTCGTTTGGATGAACTGGGGTGGTTTTTCCTAAATGGTTTTCCACTCTCCCTCCACGCAAATGTGGGTTCACTTCCTCTAATTCAACCTTCCCAATTCCTAATCCATTAGAGTAATTAGTACTTAAAGCGTATAAGCCGAACGGGTAGTAAGACGCGGTGCTAAATATTATATTATTATCATGTAGTAGGGTTATTAACGGCCTTATGTATAAAGTCATAATGATCATCTGATCTTTGAAAGATAGTACTATTAGAGATGGTGGAACTGGGGGGAAACAGTGGTAGGCTAGAGGAGGGGCACTGCCACTCTTGAAAATACTCGTATTCCTGCTTACCCCCCCTCCTCACCTCAGAATAAATTACTCAATTAAATTTACTTCACTCCCCTCTATTATTCTCAAATATGAAACTAAAATACTTTATTGCGGTAAAATAATATTTTAAAAAAAGTGAGAAATGTATTAAGGTTGGTTAAAATTTTAGTTTTTTGTCTCAAAGCTATAAAAAAAAGTTTGTGTGTGTGTGCAGGGGCGGCTTAAGGCTGCGGAAAATAGAGCACCAACCTAATCTAACGGTGTGGGTATGGGTGTGATAAGAAAATAATGCTAGGTCGAGTTTTAAGACTCATTTTCATATTTTCCTCTTATATCCCTGTTACATAGCGGGGTGCCAAAAAGCATTCCCGCCTGGCAGCAAAATTTACCTCAGGCCATTATTGTGTGTGCATACACGTGGATGTGCGCCTGTGATATGGCTGTTTTCTAAGAAATTTATTTTTACGAACAACCAACCAGTGTTTGAGTGTCTGTATCAATTATACATTTCAAATATTTGTTGGTAGAGGCCCACTCATAATAGCTTATAGAGTCATCCAGGTTTCAAAATTCTACCGAGAAAGGGTCTACAGACTACCCCCTCAGTTTAGCACCGCACACACATGCACGCACACACACTTTTTAAGAGCTTCCAGAATTGCCGCTATAATGTGTTCAGTGTTCAAATCCAGCTTATGTGACAATTATTGATTAGTAAAAACTTCAAAAATGAAACTATCAACTTGATCAAAACAATCTAATAAAATGTTTCATGATTCAATTACTAAAGTATGACATTACAATATAAGATAATCTTTAATGTACATGTAGAATTAGGGTGGATATTTTCTATTATTATTTAGCATTCTTTTTCAAGATTATTACAATGACACACTATTGGGATTTATTCTCCTTTTGTGTCTTACATTTGTTGACTTAAGTTTCAATATTCTTAACAAGCAGTAAAATGCCTAACATTACAAAAAATGTTTAACAGTATATACAAATAAATCAAGAAATATATCATAGTACCGATATGTAAACTTACCTCCCTGCAAAATGTAAGACTGGAGCATCCTTTTTAGAGACTGAGATGTATGATTCTAATACGTCACTAGCTCTCCCAACTATTATCTCCTCTCTTTTCTTTGACCTTGGTTCAATTAGCTTGCAATTTATGTGACAATAATTGTCTGAGAGCTGTTGGAACGATGTCAAAGCACTTTTCACAGCTCTTATCAGGGTATTTGTTTTTAAATCAAGAAATAAAACTGTTTTTTTTAAATGGTCATATCGTTCAATTAAGATAGCGAGTGAAAACTGTCAAATAGAACAACAACCAAATATAAATAATAAATACATTTTTAGATAAAAATTAAGTTTGCTAATTTTATTCCACACATAATTTGCCCTTATTATTACACTTTTAAATGAATATTTGAATGAAATATAACCTCTACTATTTATTATAAGCTTTATATACATAGGACATAGGTTGAATGGAGTGAAATCATATAGACCATCAATTTTCACCTAAAAAAAAAAATCAAAGATTTTTGGAAAAAAACTTAATTGTACTGAGGTTTTGATTAAACCAAAACCTCCCAGGGTATAAGGAAGAAAACAGGCCCCAAACCACTTACCTGCAAGTGGTTATTTTAATAGGATATTATAAACTCTTAATACTCTTTGGCATCTGGAACTCGAAAGTTCATTGCTGCCCTTACAAAAGTAAGCTACCTATCCCTGTGTTGAGTTAGTTCTATCCAATCCCCTTCATTACACCCTATACCTCCTATCTTGAACTAGCTCTATCCAATCCACCTCATTAAACCTTATCCTTATCTTGAGTTAGTTATATTCAATCAATCTCATTACACCCTATCCCTATCTTGAGTTAGTTTTATCCAATCAACCTCATTATGCCCTGTTTCTATCTTTAGTTAGTTCTATCCAGTCAACCTCATTAAACCCTATCTCTTTCAGTTCCATTCTAATGCTATCCTCCCTCCCATCTGTGTCTAGGTCTTTCCATTGGGTTTGCCAGTCAATATCCTGAACAAGATTCTCCCATTTGCGCTTCATGTCCTGCCCACTGTAATCTACAAGACTTGTTTATCCTAACAAGGTTTTGTGATGTGTACAGGGTATGTAACTCATCATTATATAACCTCCTCCACTCCCATGTAGCCTCATCATTTTTTGTACCAAATATTGTCCTAAGCACCTTGTTTTTGCCATGTAAGGTAAGAGACCACGTTTCACACTAATAGAAAACAACCTTTAAAATTATTTTGTATATTCTGAGATTTAACCTTGAAAGCAGGCGAGATGTCAACAATTTACTTATCGAGTAGTAGCATGCTTTACCCGATTTTACTCTTTTCATAATGTTCAATTTTATTTTGTTATTGCTAGTTAAAATTGTCTCTAGATATTTAAACTCATTAACCCTGTCAACTGATACGTTGTTCTCAGTAATATCTAAATTACCCCTCTCTGTGTGATCATATACCTAAGTCTTTTCAGTATTCACTTCTAAACCTATTTCTTTACTAGCCTCAAATAAAATGTCTGCATTTCTTATAATAGCTGCACTGTACTGTTTAATATCAACCCTGCCCTACTCTCTTGCATCGCCCTAATAGCATACGCTAAGGCTACATCAGAAAGTAGTGAGGAAAGTACATCTCTTTGTTTCAACCCATTATGTATTTTGAAAGTATTTGATAAGTGACATCCAACATGTACCCTGCCATGCGTAATACTCATACATACCTCATTTAACTTGACAACAAGTTTTTTGTACAGCCCACACTTCACTAAGGTTTCATATAGTTTATTTCTTTTAACCGAATCATAGGCCTTATTAAAATTTATGTATGATTGATGAACCATCATGTTGTATTCACACTTTTTTTCTATTTGTCGAATAGTAAAAATCTTATTTGTTGTTGAGCTACTAATGATCCCCAATTATTTCCTATGCATATGGTAGCAATCATAGGAATAGTACATGAATGCATTCAAAATTATTTGATTATATTTATTTATTTAAAAAAAAATCACAATATAAACCAACTTATAAATGTTTTAGCACAAACTAACATACTGTATCTAAAAACTAAACCCGCAACAACTTTGTTTTTAAATATTCTTAATTTTTGTGTAAATAACCAACTTACATTTGGCATATGAGCTCAAGAGTTCACTGCCGCACATACAAATGTGTGTTGTTTATCTTGAGCAGGTTTTCTCCAGTACACCTCATTACACCCTATCTTCTTCAACTCTAATTCTATCCAAATGTTATCTTCCTATCATCTAAGTCTTCCCATTGGTATCTTCCCATTAGGTTTTCCAGTCAATATCTTGAATGTGCACTGCATATTCTACCCACCATAGTCTGTGAGATATTTTTTAGCACGGTGTCTCACTACCCATTTGGGCTAAATACTTGAGTAGTAACTAAGCTAATGGGATTAGGGATTAGGAAGGTTATATTTAGAGGAAGTATACCCCATTATGGAGATGGAGAGAGTATAAAAAACAACTTTGTAAAACCATCCTCAGTACACTCGACCAAGATTCTAACCTCATTCTCCCTGTCATTGGCGGTCTAGTGTCTGTAAGAGTAGCACCTTAGACCATGTGGCCACCGAAGTGAGTCCTGCGCAATTTGATTACCCTAATAATGTCTGCAAAGTATGTAACTCATTATTATGTGACCTCTTACACTCCATTATCTTCAATTTCTTTCTTGTGTATAAATTAACAATAAAGAAAATATACAATTTTCCAAGAAGTTGTTAGTTTTTAAGTCCAAAAAACTTCTCACACCTACTCAGTTTTTAGCTGTTTGTATTTAAGATCCACACTCCAGTGTTATAGTCTAGTCCTAAATAAATAGCAGAATAAGTATGTGATTTTACTGTCACTATATAACTCCTTAATTAAATTAGTAAATTAAATGTATTGTTATATTTTTTGTTGTCCAGTAATTTTTTTATTAATCCTATACATATCAATAAAACTTTGGTATTAATCTCCATCTTAAAATAAATATTCCTTCAGATTTTTAATTTAATTTTTTTCTATTGAAGAGTTAAGAAAGTTTTTGTTTGTATTCAATAGTCACTTTCTAAAAATTTTAACCAAAATAATAGTTTTATTTTAGTAAAAAAAAAAAACGCTTGGGATTTATAAAGGATTAGTTATTTTGGTGTCAGAATCATAAAAAAAACAATTTTGTTGCTATTGGTTGTTTTAATTTAGACTGAAAAAGAATTTGGCAAAACAATTGTGCAGTAGGGCCTAAAACATGCGAGGCATATTCGAGGATCAGCTTTTATGTTAACAAAGTTAGAACAAGTAGAGTAGACTACTAGTTGAACAAAATTGATGTTTTTAAAAAAGAATATAATAAATAATAAAAATAATCTTTACTAATTATTGAGTTTTATAATTTACCTTGGCCAACAATAGGTGCCTGTTTTTAGTCTCCACAAAACTATGAGTTATGGGTGGTTCTTTGTATGTCCGTTTGATTTGTTTGTCTGTCAAACTTAACTTCTAAAATTCGATAACTTGATATTAATTCCTCTAAACTTGAGCTTACAGACCCCAAATGAAAGTCAAACTTTTTACATTTACTTAAAAGTAATGGAGATATTTAATATTGTTTCTTCTTTGTTGTCATGTCTGAACACAGCAGTGAATAACTTAAATAACAGTAATAACACTAGTATAACTCCAGTAACTAAAATATATAACTGCAATAACACTAGTATAACTCCAGTAACTAAAATATTAGCAATAACACCAGTGTAACTCCAGTAACCAGAACAATGACATCTTAATGATATATTTCTTCCGTGTTGTCTTGTTGACCAGTGTGAACACAGCAGAGAGTAACTTAAATAACAGCAATAACACTGGTACAACTCCAGTACCTAGCACAACAATGACTTAATGTTGTTTCTTCTTTGTTGTCTTGTTTGCCAGTCTGAACACAGCAGAGAGTAACTTATATAACAATAACAACACTAGTATAACTCCAGTAGCTAGCACAGCAATGACATCTAACAACAGATATTGGTACCATGGCATGTCAGCTGAGCTGGATCGGAGATGATGGGCCCCATTGTTCCTCAGTACATATTCTGTCCAGAAGATGGCTCTCTGTAGAGGAGTCTCAGGCTGATCTTTGTAAAGTTGTGATATTCTCTTAGCATTCTCCTTGTAGCTGGAACATGGGAGGGAAAGTTTCAACTTAAGGGATAACTGAATAGCAATTATGCCTTATGGATTTGGAATGTTATTACCATAAAAGGTAGTTGAAATACCACTTAAATGTGTGCTTTGTTGATTTTATTAAAATATCTTCTTTGATCTTTTCAATGATATATCACTCTATATATCGGTGACTCTCATGCTGATTAATTGGTGATTTTTCTTAGTTACATATAACTTTATAAAAAGTATAAATCTGATAAAGTTATAAAGGTTAAAAAAAAATCCACTTAGTTTGAAGTCAAAAGCTGTCCACCGTGAAATACACACACCAGTAAATAAAAATTCTATATAAATAGGTTCTTAACACGATATCAAGCACTATACATATTAATTGGATAAGAATTAGTTAGTTAGTAAGCTTATTGTTTTAAATAATAATCTAATCTTATATTTCTGTCCAAAATTAATTTTTATATGACTAGTTTGTTAAAGTCTGGTATCTTGTGAATTATCAACTGTTCTATAGACAACATGGCCAAAGCATTAATTAACCTGTTTTCACTCATGGTGTTTCTTAAATAAGATTTGATTAACTTGAGGTTATAAACAGCACTCACTTTCCAATGTGGTCATAGAAATAGTTACAAGAATTTGTAATGCTTTTGTGGTTTCTTTAACTGCACTGTCTGGTAGATGATATTAACCAATTTTCCAGTGCTTTCCCAATAATTGATAAAGACATATTTTATGACAGCGCTTCAAGATTTTTACTCAACGTCAGAAATAACAGAAGAAAATATGGTTGACTGCTTGAGAAAATTAAATTTTATAGCAAGAAATTGTTATTTTCAAGTATGTATAATCATTAAACTTGAGAAGTGTCAACCATTGAGAATGTGAGGAGAGGATATAGCCAATTAAAGCCCAGTAGACAAGGAGACGAAAATTAGCTCCGCTATTGATGTTTGAAATACCTTTTGGTAGCCAAACTTTCTTGTTATTAACAACTTTTCTTTGTTTTAGTCAATGAATTTGATTGTATTTTATATGATTGAAGACAATATTACATTTTTTTATTTGTAGTCGAATCTTTATTGACTCAAGTAATAATCTGCCACCAGCAGAGGAGCCAATTCCCTCTTCTTGAACTTTTCAACCCTCTCTAGCCTTTGTTTATTGCCAAAATAGTTTACCTTTGTTTCTCAGGTATGTCAAGTAAAAAAGTTACATCTCCAATCACTAATCTCTGAGAAAGCCAATTTGTACAGGCTGAACAACTTTGTGAAATTTTAGAAGCTTGACATATCGCTCCTTATCTCTTTCTAAATAAAATAAATAAAAACAATCGCATGGTATCTGGTCATTTGGTGCATACACCTCTTTTGACTAGACATAATACAAATGTAAGATATGGATCTAGCTTCTAACACCTGGACCTGGGAACACTGACGTTTAAGAATCTCTTATCTGTTTTAAAAAGGGTTCGGCCAGACTGACAAGCGAGCGAGCGCGTAATTAGCAGACCCTAGTTCATTAGAGAAGATGTATCTGTCAAAGACACTTGGTACATCTCTGCTCCTCGAAAATTCTTACAACAATTTTTTTTAATGTACTTAAGTGTTTTAAAATCAGATTAGCCGCACCAGTGGCGGAATGGTACTTTGCACTCCATAGCTTTTGACTGGGAGATAAAGGTTCGAAGGCTCAGTGAACTGAAGGTGATTCTTAAAACTTATTTATTGTTGTGGTTTTTTCATACTCTCCAAACTAATGGTGATTATTATTTGTAAAGGCCTACTTTGATTATAATATTGAAGTATTGTAACATATCGGGCTTACATATATTTATGGTCTTACCAATTAAATTAGGCCATTAATAGCAAGTGTGTTAAATCTATCACTGATAGAAAAAAGTCAAATATCATGTCAAAATGAGAAGTTTCCCAGCACTCAATGAACCAACATACAATAATATTGCCTAGCGCCTGTAAACTAGACTGTACCGGGTCGAGCGCGCGCGCTTGAAAAATAGAAACAGTTTTATCTTTCAAGCGCGCGCGCTCAGTCGCTCGCTCCAGTGTGGCCACCTCCCATTAGAATCCATGTGTTCTAGTTTATATTTTAGTCGCTCGCGCGCTCGCTCAGTCTGGCCGCCCCCTTAATCATGATTGTATATGGGTATAAAGGCCACAGCTGAGCTGTCCCATGCTCTCTTTGGCTGTCCTTGGGACCTTTCCTCTACCATCTGCCAAAGAGTATAGAAAGTGGCTGAGGAGTGAATGAGACTCCCAACAACAATGCGCTCTTCATCCCCCCTTCTGCCATGTTTTATGTTGTTTTGGGCGCCTGATTTCAATGTCTGCAATGACCGTTTGTAATTCCGCAATTTATTTCACAAGACTAGTTCAAATGCGTCTGAAAATTGGAAATGAGAAAATCCCCTGATGGATGTATGTATAGGCCACTAACCGGACATAAATGAATAATTGTGTGTGTGTTTTTTTAAAGAGATTATTATTTGTTTTTTGGTCTATTTAGCTGCCTGTTCAAATGTTAATACAATAGGATTCTGAGGTTATTTGTTTGAAAAATTATTTTGTTCTAGTAATTAGTCTAAATCATAGCTGATCATTCCTACCAAGGAAGGAGGTTAAGGGTGGATGTTCTTTCATGTTGAGGGATAGCTGTATTTCCTCATATATTGGTATGCATAATTCTGGAAACTAAGCCTCATTCCATCCTCTCAACCCCGTCCCGCAGTGGACTGCCAGTGACTGCAAATGCAGTCAGTGAGGTTTGAGATTTGTTCATATTTTCACCATAATTAAGAAATGTTTGTTTCAGCTATGGTCAATTTTGGAGTGTTAAGGATGTTTACAAATATATGATGATGAAGTAATCCAATGCAATGAATGTGAGAGCTGATTGTCTCACCCAGACCTACCACACTGGACTGAGATACATAAAAGTGTCGGGCATTTTAACAAGAAATTTACAAATGTTGTGGAAGGACTACAAGACATTTTATCATAGATGCATTTTAATAGTAAAGTGCAGCAGTGAGCACACGAGCTTTTTTGTGCTGTAACCCCTCCGATATCAAAAGTCACTATAAAAATTTTGGGAAAATATTCAGCAAAATTTGAACGAAACACTGTCATGCTACAGGGTGTTTCCATTGTTTTGTTGCAGGATTTAACACACACACACATACAGGAACTTTTATTTGTGTTGCAGCAAGACAAGGAAAATACAGATGAGGTATTCAAACAAATATTCAAAAATAGTAAAATAGCAGCAAATATGATAAATGTGGACTTAAAACTTCCAAGAATGGTGCTAACTACCCCACAGACAATGAAATGTATTATTTCAGACAGGAATTATTCATTCTTTATATTTATTCAACAATTACATGTATACAGAAAAGATTTTCAGGCGAGAAAAGAAAATGCTTCTCATTATTTTACTTGCACCCAAATGAAATGAAAAACCTAAACTGTGAAAATCTTGGAAAGGCTGTTGGAGATGACATTTTAAGGAAGTGTACTTGACAACTTCAAAGAAGAACGTATCAGACTTGGCAAGTGAAGTCAAACGTAGAAACAGTCAATTTAAGGGACCTTCTTGGAATTAGTTATTGTAAGGACTAAGGAGAATATATTCCACCTGTAGCAAAAAAAAAAAAAAAAANAAAAAAAAAATGTGTTGACGCTTCCAGCAACTTCTTGTTCTGCAGAACAATTGTTTAGTACACTTCGAAGAGTGAAAACATGGCCGAGGAGTTCTATGAGTCACAGAAAGCTCAGCAGTATGGCACTAGTAAGTGTACAAGAAGGTTTAAACACAAAAAAATTAATAGAGACTTCAAAAACAAGTTCATAAAAATGGTAATAAATCACTTGGTGTTGCAGCCTTGAAGATTGGCATTTTTATTTTCCACAAATGACATTTCAGAGAATGAGTAACTTTACAGCTGAAAGTTCTATGAATACTAGTGAGTGAATGATATTTAAATATAAACGTAGTTGAGAGTTTGGAGAAGTTGTTGCCTGTTGGGAAAATACTATATCAGAATACCACTGATATATATATATTTTGTAATGTGTATTTTAAACATTTAATAAGTTCTTTCAGGTACTTAACCTCATCAACGTTTTGTCACTGTAAAACTCCCTTGTGTTGGATGAATTATCTGATTTGGCACATAAATAAAACTGCATTTATGTTGTTTTGTAGACCCCTGCGTCATATTTTATATGTACAGGGCTTTCCCTCATGTTATAGTTGATTTTTTTTAATAGCATTCAGTTGTTTAAATTCTTTTCCTCATTACTAAAAAAATATAATTAAGATTTTTAAAACACGCCCAGGAGGGTCTAATAGAAATTTTTTCCCACCCCAAGAACACACATAATTATAATAAGCTATAAGTATATAAAGTAGAACCAAACAATAAAGGACAGAAGGAGTGTCAAAAGCATAGTTTAAATTTTAAAACTAGGCTTACAATTTGATATTCAAAATGTCTACCATTCTGTAGTTAGGTGTTATATTTTAACATATTAGATAGATTTTCTATTTCTACATCAGATGATGTAATTAGTACAGTTTAAACATAACGTACATTTTCAAACATGCGACTATAGTCGAATATAATTTACAATAAATTGTGTTATATTGCTACGAAAGGGGGGTGGGGGTTAGGACCAAGCAGAATATTGCCTAAATTATGGAAAGGTTGTCCTTCCTGAAAGCGCCTAGCCATGAGAATATAGAACAAGAGTTAAAGTGAAAGAACTATTTTTGATGATATAAAGAAAAGCTGTTATTTTAGTGTTTGCTGCTTTTTGGTGAAAGATAACAGTGTGTCACTAAACTTTTCACAACCTTGAGAGCTAGGAACTTTACATAAACAGTGCCTATCATTCAGAAACAAATACTAGCACATTGTTGACAAATATAAACAATCTTATTCAACGGTATATTATTAAAATAATAATGTTTTCACTAGATTTATTTAATAAGATATTGTGAAAGAACTAGTTTATGCTGGTTGGGACTTTTCAACATTGTTTGGTTGGTGGTAGTAATACATGTGGTAGGATTAGCATTTGTTTGGCTAGTAAATATTGGCAGTTTCTGTTGGCTGGTGTTTTTACAGATAGTATATTCCCACTTAAACAATAATTATGCTTTTTACAGTTAATGTATTTCCACTTAAACAGTATTCATGTTTTTACTGATAATTATTGTTAAAGTGAAAATACACTATGTTTTTATAGATATTGTATTCTGACTTTAACACAATTATGTTTTTACAAATAATTAATTCCCACTTAAACAAAATTATGTCTTTTATAAACAATTACACGTCTTAGTCGCATAGTTAGCTAACACTCGAGTTTCGTGTTAAGCTAGACTGCCGAGGATAGGGGGATCAAGGTTCGAATCTCATTTGGGTGAACTGGGGGTGGTTTTTCCTAAAAGGTTTTCCACTCTCCCTCCACACAAGTTTGGGTACACTTTCTCTAAATTAAACTTTACCAATTCCTAATCCATTAGCGTAACTAGTACTTAAGCGTATAATCAGAACGGGTAGTAATATGCGGTGCTATAATTTATATATATATTTTTTAAACTAAACAATAAATATGTCTTATGCGACTCTCTCAGTAGAACGTTCATTTTATGCAATGAAACATACTAAGACATACTTGAGTACAGCACTCTGGGAGAAAATTGTATGTTTTGTCTAGCAATTATTTTTATTGAGAAAAATTACTAAAATTAAGAAATGAAAACGTGACTTATGTGTTACAACCGCATCAATGAGAAATCCATTGACAATAAGTTGATATTAGACTTTGTATACACACATATCCATAAGTTCTATCTGAAAGTCTCTACATTATAACTGTTAAAAAAAGGGGGAGGGAGGTAATTATTCCTTTATTAGTATGTAATTACTGACTAATTGAATTTTAAAAAACTCATGACCTGCTTCAGATGTCACGCCTCATCAACGTTATTGTCATATATACTAAAAGTTCTTGTAAAATACACAAATAATATTTTCAATACCAAAGTAAATTTCTAAGGGTGTGCCACTGAGTATTGTAACTAAATCAATCTCTCTATGTATGTGTTTTTCCTAATACCCAGATATTTCTTCTCCTCGGGGTGGAATCAGGTGTGTTTGTGTGTTTGAGTGTGTGTGTGTGGGGNGGTACCATGTGCTTGTATTACACTGGAATTAGTAAGAGCCTCATGTCCTGTCATATTTTTATCATTAGTGCTAGGAACTGTGACACATTAACACTAGCTAATTACCTTGAATTTTGGAGTATTTTCTGTATATTTGCTAGTAAAATTTCAGTTGTGAGTGTGGCGAAGTCAACTTTCTCACCAAAACCATGATCTTTGGCCTTGTTTATATTGGTGTATTGGTCAGCAAAGAATGGAACTCCAAGGATGGGAACTCCGTGATATATTGCTTCCTGTGTGCTGAGTAGTCCAGCGTGCGTGATGAACAGGCGAATATTGGGATGACCTGTTCAACCCATATTATGTTTGATTGAAATAATGACAGTATAATGTTCTATCACTAAAAAAAGTATTTATTGTTTTATAACGAATTCATTTATGTCAACTAACATGAACATGTCTTGGAAATATTACTTTTCCATTTAATCTATTTTGTATTTAAAGAAATCAACTGAGTAATTTCTTTGGTGAATTTCACTCCATTCAATAACATAAGTGCATGGTGGTTTGTTGTTTTATAAACAATCTATTCATGAAACCACACATTTAAACATTTTCATCTAGTGTTTGACAAAGATAATCAAATAGCCTAACAATAGTTTGTACTTTCCTTGAAGGAAATAAAGAGCAAATTATTTCAAATAAGGTAACAGTTTCTTATCATTACAACAAGACTATTAAGTGGTTTATTGAATACTGTCTTACCTAGAATGTCATTTTGTGGCAGCCACTTGCGCACCACGACATTACTCGGCTGTCAGGCTGTCCAGGGAGATGATCAGACTCCCATTTCCAGAACACTTTGCAGCGAAGGGTGGAGAATGCTTTGAGGAACACTTTACGTTTTTCTTCAGACAACATATCACTTCGTAAATTAGATCCCAGACTGAAGAAGATAAAACCATTCTCTGCCTCATCCATTAATTTCTTTAGATCCTAATGGAAAGAAAATAAACATTGTGTAAAAATAGTGTCAATAAAACTATTTAAAAAATATTGAGATATTATATCAAATATCATTGTCATATTCTTAGTAAAATTAATATTCAAGTATATTCTAAAAGTACCTTCTGAATATCGTTTTATCTATTGAAAAACATGCTTTTTAATATTTCTAGAAACATTTATTTTAAGTTCACACGTGTGCAATTCTTTTTTCAAAAATATCAATGTGGCGACAGGTAGTATAAGTAGTAGACAGCTTTCAGGACCCTTCTGATTATTAATCAACCTTTGTAAATAATCTCTTTTGTAATATTCACATTCCTTCTATTTGATTTGTAACACCCCCCCCCCCCCCCCC